>CAUYQG010194448.1:0-18172 GCA_963574415.1 Tarsius wallacei
AGTTCCAGCTACTTGGAAGGCTGAGGCGGAAGGATTGCTGGAGCCCAGCAGGTCGAGGCTGCGGTGGCCGGGAGCGGCCACTGCACTCCAGTCTGGGCAACAGAGTGAGACTCCAACTCAAAAAAAAAAAAAAAAAGAAAAAAATTAATCCAAATAGAAACAAGAAGTCCTTTGGTGAGAACACGGGCTCGAGCATCCTGAAGACAGAACTTGAGCCTCGACTCTGCTCCCTTCCAGCTGTGTGACCTTGGACACGTGATTTGAACTCTCTCAGCTTGTTTCCCCGTCTTTAAAGCGGGGTCGTGATTTATTCGGGTTATATTACTTCAGGATCCCATACTAGATGACGGCGCTCGTTGCCTCTGGAAGCTATTTGGTTTAGAGAACATGTCCTCTTGAGGTCCTGCCTTTTCTAAGGGTCTAACCTGAGGATTAGACCAGGGCTTAAGACGTGGCTAGTGTCTTGCTACTCTGAGTGAGGCCCCTGGACCAGCAGCAGTGTCACCTGGGAACTCATCAGAAATGCAGTTTCGGCCCCACCCACGCCCACAGAATCGGCATCTACATTTGAACACAATCCTCAGGCAGCTTAGACACATACTCAGATCTGAGTTTCATGAGAGCCGAACAGTATTTGACATCATTGCCCAATTCCACGGATGGCGCTAATGAGCACGTTTTTTGTGCTTACCCTGGCAGCCTCTGCGCTGTCCCCACCTTGGTTCAGGACCAAGGTGTCTGCACCCTTCCCTGACAGGTCCTTCAGGCTGACTCTATCATCCTTGCTAACCTCCTGGCAGCCAGGTTAAAGTTGTCACCGGCTGCATATGCAGCCAGCAATCACTCGGCACACTTGTAATAGGAAGAAGCTGCCGGCCAAGATCCCAGGGCCACGTGCTGAGAAAACACCAGACCTCACCATGGGGTGCGGGTGGGCAATTTGCCGTAAAAATCTCTCTGCCTGGAACACAAAGCATGACTTGAACATGGGAAAAGGTAATAGCTGCAAAAATGATCGCTTACTAAGTCTTAGCATGTGTGGGACATCACGCAGGAACTTTGAGTGCATTGTTTAATTAAATCCACACGACAACTTTGTGGAGCAAGTATTAGCATCCTCATTTCACAGCTAAGGAAATAGAGGCCAGAGAGGCTAAGTAACTTGTTCGAGGTCACACAGCTGGTAGGTGGAAGAGGAAGGATGGGACCCCAACCCCAGAGGCCAGACTCTTCAGCATAAGGCCAGACTAGAGAGAACTTAGCTCAGGGGTAATCAGTAGGTCCATGGGAAGAGCCGTCTCTTGGATGTGTTTTATTTGACTCATGCAATGTTAAGATGCTCTTTGGGCCAACATTTTAAAAGTGCACCTGCAATATGAATTTCTGGCTTCCCTTGGAAAATCAGAATGCTTTTGGCATGGCAGACCTATTAGCAGGAGTGACCAGTGGTTCATGCATTGCCCAGGTTAAGAAATCCTCACCACTCGCTGTTTATTTTACCGGCTGGTCCAGGGGGCATTTTAGGTTGGGCACTTTAAAGTGAATGACAAAAATAGCTAACATTTTCCAAGAGCACTAGCTATGTACCACAAGGAAAAAAGAATGGGTAGATCACGTGCTCAGGTACTGATGTGATACAGGCATCTACCCCACAGCATCACTTGCTCAGTGTTCATCAAATGCCAGGTTACACTTACTCCACCAGGCACGAGGCACTCATTACCTCTTGAAGGTGTCTTTTCCACGGGGCCACTAGCAGTCTTTAAAATTTTGCTTTCTTTAGACCCCAACCTGCTCCTTTCATGTCCCCCTGGGGACTGGGCCACCCGGAGCCAGCCCTTCTGGAGGTTTGAGACAGCGGACCTTCTTCTTGAATTCTCTGTGCTGGAGCTGGGAGGCCGGTGGAGAAGCTTCCTTCTGAAGCCTGATTTGGGTTCTGAGGAGAGGCAGGGATGGAGGGATGTCTTGCGGTCACTCCTCACCCAGCTCTCTCCTATCAGGTCCAGGGACCCCCTCACCCAAGTTCGATGGGCTGGGCTGGACCTGGTGCCCACTCACCATCCTCCCTGGCAAAAGGGAGCTCGCCAAGTCCTGGGTCTCTCTCTCTGACTCCTCACTTTCCCTCTCTGCGTCTTGCTCTTGTATTTATAAAGCCCTGCTTTCCTTCCTCTCTTCTCTCACCTCTCTGGGTCTCCCATTCTGCTACAATTTTCCATACTGCTCCTTCCCTTTTCTGCAGACACTACCCACCCATGACCTTATGTTCCCCTTAAACCATATCTTAACCTAAATCCTTCCTTTTCTCACCTTTGCTTTCTATTTCCCCCCATGGCATGGTTTATAGAGATGTTCCTGCACTCATCTAGCGACATCTAGATCAGCAGAAATTTCTCTTTGAAAAGTTCCCCCCATCCTTTTTAAAAATGTATCTACAGACTTTTTACGATGATGTTTTGATCAAAACCTCCCAAAAGGTGTCATCCCTGGCTCTGTCCGCCTCACTCAGCAGACCCACCCTGGTGGATCTCATTCACTCCCAAGGTTTCAAATACCACCAGCGTGCTGCCAGATCTCACACTGGTATCTCCAGCCTCTACCCGCCCCAGGGTCGAATAGCCCCCTGCCAACCAGGCATCTTCATCTTGGTTCTCCCTGCCCCAAGTTAGACTCACTGTCTCCCTCCCAAGCCTGGTCTCACCCTGTGAGTTCTAGCTCAGTGAATGACAACAGCACCCACCCAGCTGTTTGAGTCACACACCTGGGGTCATCCATTCTTCCTCCTTGCTTTCCACACCCAAAGAATCATCAGGCTCTACCACATCCCCAGCTAGACATGTCTCACACAAACTCACCTCCATTGATAGCATAATGAATGTTTGTTGAATGAACGAATTTAGGCCCAACCAATCAAGGCTCTCAGCATCTCATTCGGGAGCTACCTGGACAGGCTTCAGTGAAGTCTCTCAACCTTCTCTCTTGCTTTCCAGTCTATCGTCTATGCCACGGATGTATCCATTTTGAAAAGTGAAAATTGGGTTGCTCCTTCCATAACACCTTCTATGGCTCTTCACTGCCTCCAGGCTAAAGTCCAGGCTGTTCAATACAGCATTCAAGTCCTCCACCCTCTGCTCTCCGCTCCAACCCCAGCATTCCCTGCTTCCTGCCTGGAACTCTGAGCTCCAGCAAACCACGAATGACTAACAGTTCTCCGCTCACCCCTCTGCTTTTGCTTATGTTGTCTCGCATGACTGAAATGCCTTTCCTTCCTTTCTTAACCCAGTTCATTCTATCCAGAATAGATCAAGAACTTAAACAACTAAACAACCAAATAACTCAGTTAAAAAATGAGCAAAAGTCTGGACTCGGTGGCTCAGCCTATAATCAGAGCACTTTGGGAGACCGAGGTGAGTGGATTGCCTGAGCCCACGGGTTCGAGACCAGCCCGGGCAACTTGGCGAGACCTCATCTCTACAGTAAAAAAAACAACAACAAAAAACATTAGCTGGGTGTGATAGCGTGTGCCTGTAGTTCTGGCTATCTGGAAGGCTGAGGTGGAAGGATCGCCAAAGCCCAGCAGGTCGACGCTGGGGTGGCCGTGAGCATGCCACCTCACTGCTGCCTGGGCAATGGAGTGAGACTCCAACTCAAAAAAAAAAAAAAAAGAAAAAAAAAAAGAGCAAAAGACCTTAGTAGACATTTCTCAAAAGAAGACATCCAAATAGCCAACAAGGAAATGAAAAAATGCTCAATATTGTTATCATCAAGGAAATTCCAATACCTTCTTGAGAATTTCCTGACGTATCTTCTCTTCCTGGGATGCATACATGACTTACCTGCTTTTACAACAGATTATTCTCCTTCTTTCCCGTGGTTAAACAGCCTTAGCACCCATCATGTGTGTACTGAAAGTTAAACCATCATCTAACGCACCATTTTGCAATTCTTACTCTAACAGATTGTTTTGGGGTTTTCTCTGTTATCAATGGTGCTGAATTTATCTGGGTGAAAAGCTGTGTTACTCCACGTTGAGAATTATTTCCGTGGGCTAAATTCTCACAAGTAGCACCAGTGTGGATACAAATGTCTTAGATTAGATATTTTGCCAAGTCTCTTTTCCAAACAGGCGGGCCCACCTACACTGTAGGCAAATATATGGTCAATTCTATAATTCAGCCTACCACCTGGGTCCCCCTGGGATGCAGAAAGAAGAGTAAAATGTGATGTTGGCAGCAGAGAGAGTTGAGTTGCTGTTTATAAATAACAAACCTATTGGAAGAAAGAAAGGGATCTCCATTTAGAGTGAGTCAAGCGGTTTAAATATGAAACCTGAGGAACACTGAAAAGCAAAACGAGAAGGAAAATGTCTAAAGACCCAATTGAGTGTCCACTTGAATCCATAATCATTGGGAAAATGAGATCGATTTTATTGCACGAAATGGATGCATCTCAAGGGATGCCTTAGGTGAGAGCACTGATTTGGTGAGTGTCGAATTTCCTTCAGATTCATGGCTTGGGTTTTCCGGCACCCCCCTTCCCCCCAACTTGATAATCATTTGAATTCACTTACGCAAAGCAAAATCCAACGGAAAGTAAAAAGAGACTTTAAAACACTTATTTTTAAGATCCTCATAAGGTGTTTTGGACATCAAATGGCTCTTAAAAAGCACGGCAGTACTTTCATGATTTAAGTGTAAATGATTCTGAAACATATGGATTACATTTTCCTCGAATTCCTCCTGGTTTTAAAAGTGAAAGGCAGAGGAGGCAGAGAAATTGTAGATTGCCCAGACCATTTAGAGATTCAGCTTGTAGGCAAACCCCGTGAACCCTGCACTGGGAAGCAAATTTGCTGGATTTCTGGAGAGGGCAGTGTTAGGAGGCCCTCAAGAGAGAGCTGTTCTGTTTAAATTCTAAAATAATATTTGATTTGGGGTTCCTGTCTGGGCATAACGAGGCTAGTTGGAAATACAGGTTCTGCGGCTAAACCCCAGCCCTCCTGCATCCAAACCTCTGCCTTTGAATCCCAGGAATCTGTATTTTTAAGAGACTCCTTAGCCACTAGGTCAGGTTACACTGGTCAGGGTCAAAGTTCCTCAACCTGGGCTCTATTGACATTTGAGGCTGGATAATTCTTTGTTGCTGGGGGCTGTCTTGTATGTTGTAGCGTGTTCTGCAGCATCCCTAACCTCTAGACTCTAAGTACCAATCACATGTTACCACTTTCAAGTTGTGACAACCAGAACCATCTCCACATATTGTCAAATGTCCCCCGAGGGGCAAAATGACCTTGATTGAGAACCACTGATGTAGATGACTTTAAAGTGACCAACCATTCAGAGAATGTACAATTATCTGCGTGTGTGTGTGTGTGTATGTGTGTGTGAATGTGTGTGTATTTCAGCTGCACGTGAGCTAGAGGGATGATTTTTAAATGCAGAGACGGAGAAGTTAGGAAGGCAGGGGTAATACCATGTGTTCTGTGTTTTTGTACCTCCCACTTCACATAATATTCCCTACATTTTCAACCTTGATATGTGTGTAGGTTGGCTATTGTTCCCCATTCTTCACTCCCTCGATTGTATAGAACCATACCCCCCTACACCTGCCTCGGCTTCAAGGCTGTTGTGTGAATGTCCTCATCGCTTGACTTTGATCATGTGACTTGCTTTGACCAATGGGATGCTAGCAGATGTGAGCAGAGCAGGTGGGTCCACTTGGTTGAGCTTGTTTTCTTGCACTTCATGATGAGAAGGCATGTCCTGGGGAGCTGCTGCCCCTGCAGCTTGGGCCCCTAGAATGAATTCACAAAGAGCAGAAGCATCTGAGCCCAACAGGAAGCCTGGCACCAAGCCTGATTCAGCCAAGCCCAGCCAAACCACAACCAACCTGCGGACCCATCGTGTGAAAAATAAGTGCTCATTTTTGTACACTTTTGAGATGTTGAGCGTGTTTGTTACATAGGAAAAAAAAAAAACAATTTTAAAACGATGTGTAAGTACCTCAATGTTTATACCAGAAGACAGTTTGTCACAGCGGCTACAAGCTTAAGGGCAGAAGCCAAAGTCTGAGTCTCCAAGTTGCAGCTCTGCCACGTCCTAGCAAGTTGTTCAACTGCTCTGAACTCTGCCTTCTCATCTGTTGAATGTGCATACAAAATAATACATGAGTCTCAGTTTCCTTGTGTGTTAAATGGGTTTATATGATTGTACTTCAGAGATTTGTGAAGATTAAATGAAATAATACACATTAATTGTTTAGTGTCAGGACCCGACACATAGTAACACATGACAAATGTGAGCCAATTTTATTTTGATGAAGATGCAAGGTCATGAAATACTGCCCCCTCCCTTCCTCCCTCTTTTCCTTCTCTTCTGTCCTCCTTATTCTCCCTTCTTTCTTCCCTTCTTCCCTATCATAGATACCTATTGAATGTCCACTATACACCAAACACTGCTTGGGCGAACAGGATTCAAAGCCCAATGTGCATGAAAGCCAGGCGCTTCGGGGCCGCGGGCTCGAGATGCCACAAAGAGTTAATCCCTGGGGAACCAGGAGCCAAATAAATTCTGCCCGCCAAACACACCCCAATCATCATTAGTCACGGCTTGTTGGACGCGAGGCTCCTCCCTGGCGCTTATCTCCCTGGCTTCTGTCCTGGCCAGGCGGCCATATTTCACGTTCCGAAAACAGATGACCCCAGGGTCAGCGAAATGAAAGCCCCATTCAACAGATCTGCCAGGGAGTCGGCCGGGAAGGAGGGCGAGGGTCAGGCAGCCCTGTCCCGCCAGGGCAGCCCCAGAGCACGTGCGCCAGTGGACTGCACTCTTCATCCCCCAGGGCAGGGCTGAGGGACAGGACCAGGGTGACAATCACTTGGAGGCTTTCCCTCCATCGAGCACCAGGTGGGGGCGGGGCTTTGGCGCATATTTGCATAGCAGCTCCTCCCATGATGCTTTGCAGCAGGCCTGTCCTGCTGGGATCCCGGGATGGGATTGCTGTCCTCCTGGGGCTTCCACTCCACGGAGGGCAGGGCCAACCTGCCCACTACCTTTAGGTACCCACCCAAATGTTTAAAAGTCCTTAAATCAGAGGAAAAAAAATGAAATTTTAGGGCCAGAGGAATATTTTATTTTTTAATATCAAAAGGAAAAGAAACTTTAATGAAAATCGATTACATTTTGCCTAAACAGAAAGAAAAAATAAAATGTGTAAGTATTTAAAGTTTGAGCAAATAATTTTTAATGTTGTTATAATTATGATGGGAGGAGTCTCACTAAGGCAAAGGTGCACAGGCCTCAGGATAATTGTAATGCAGCCCTGAGTCAGGCAGATAGGTTATAAACATGGAAACAGATGGATGTGATACATTCAGATTCATTACTGCCATGATGGTAATGAAGAAGAATGATATTAAAATATTACAAAGAGTGAGAGTGATGAATACACTTAGAGCCCAGAATTCTCTGCCACCATCCAATGCAACTTTGTAACCAAAACCTTTGTAACTTCTAAAGATATTGAAATAAAAAAAATATACATATAACAAAGGGGACAAAATGACTTGAAGGAAAAATATCTTCTTTTTTTGGGCAGGACTGACTAGAGGTAAATAATAATGATGATGATAAAACAGCACTACATTTATTGGATGCATATTAAATAATGTAATACATAAAGAGTGCCTGACATTTAAGAAACATTCTCTAGGCGTGAGCTGCTAGTATTCATGTTCTTATGTTTATTCTTATACAGGATACCAGGCATGGGTGAAATAGTCATTTATCTTAGTGTGGGTTCTCGCAAAGCAAACCGTGAAACGGGGACATGGTTGTGGATGGTTTATTTGTCAGGTAACCCTGGGAAGTGGAAGTATGGCAGAGGGAGAGGAGCAAGGGAGGAAGACAGCAGAGGTATGTTAATGAGCAGGTCACTGCTGGGTACAACCTGGCACAGTCGCCCTGTTGTCCCCCTGGGGAGCCAGGTAGAATGTACCATGGAACTATCCCAAAGAAGAATGGAAAGGTGGAGCAGATGGGGGGGGGGGGTTGGGAGAGAGCCCCGAGGCAGAGAAGAGAGGAGAGATACAGCCAGCAAGCCCAGAAACTGTCCCCTGCAGCTGTGGGTGAACTCAGAGATGGTCTGAGGGGTTGCAGAGCAAAGAATCTGTGTCTGCTTCATTCTGGCATGAAATCCTTGTGTTAACACTGCGAGGTGGTGACTGTCAGAACCCTCTTTTTCACAGATGAAGAAATCAAGGCACAGACAGGTTAAGTGACTTGCCCAGGATCCTACAGATGGAAGTGGAGCTGGAACTCACATTTCTCCACTTCCTACAGCCTGAACTTCAGGGCACACCATAGTACAAGTCCCATGTCAGAAGTTCAGGTCCTGGAGCCAGACCCTCTGGACTCAAATCCTTATTCTGCCAGGTATGAGCTGGTGACCTGAAAATGCTTTCGAGCCTCTCTGTACCTCAGTGTCCTTGTTTAGTTGTTGTGAGGATTAAATGATATAGTATTTGAAAAGGGTTTTAAACAGCTCTTGGTATAGAGTAAATTCTCAACAACTGCACATTATTATTTTAACCCAGTGGTTCTCAAAGTGTGGTCCCCAGACCCACAGCATCAGAATGAATTGAAATGTATTAGAAATTCATGTGCTCAGGCCTCTCCTTGGACCCACTGAATTAGAAACTCTGAGCATAGTGCCCAGAAATCTGTGTTTAAACAATCTACCATCAGGTGATCCTGCCTCACACTCAAGTGTTTGAACCACAGTTTTTACCACTCTGCTGGCCTTCACTCTCTCCAGAATGCAGTCTGAGATTATTTTGAGAGTGGCTGCAGTAACTTCTGCCCTTAAAGCCTCATGTAAGGTACAAAAAACAAACAAACAAAAAAAGCCTATGGCTCTCTGTCCTATGGCATGAGAGCTTCACAACTGTGAGTTAGAGTTGGTTCCTGGTTCAAAGGCAGAGATTCCTAGAAGGGGAAACAAGAAAAGCCACTTGTGGTTCACACCTTGGTTAGAATGAATTAATGGGGCCGGACATGGTGGCACATGCCTATAGTCCCAGCTACTCAGAGAACTGAGGCAGGAGAATCACTTGAGCCCGGGTGTTTGAGGCTACAGTGAGCAATGATCATGCCATGGCATTCCAAGAGAGGGAGGGAGGAGAAGGGAGAGGAGGGGAGGAGGAGGGAGAATGAGAGAGAGGGGGAGAGGATAAGTAATGAATGGGGTAAAGCTTAGTTGAGGCACTTGGGGAAGTGGGTGGTGGTGGTAAAAAAGTAGGGTAATGCTAAAAACACACCTTGTCTGCATCATAATGTTTAAAATTGGGTTAGTAAGACCATCTACACAAATGAGAATCCAGTCAAGAAAACAAAGCGAAACATAACAAAACACCCTAGGATTTTCAAGCAGAGGGTATTTAATACAGGGGACTGGTTCCACGATTAATAGAGGAGCTGAGAAACCAGACAAGAAATGGTGACGCCACATGGAGATGGGTGGCATCAAGGATCTGCTTCTGCCCCCAGGACTAGAGAAACAGAAGGAAGAGGCCGTATTAGCGGAAGCCAGAGCCATCCAGAAGGAGCTGCAACCATAGTGATGGCTGCTTGGCAGGATCTGGGACCATAGAGGAGACCCAGTCACTGCTGGAGATGCCTCAGGAAGAAGGTAGAGAGAGAACACAAGAGGGAGAGGCCTTCTGGACTTGTTTCTCCTTCTATTCTCCAGTTTCCCACCAAGGCCTCCCATTGGCCAAGCCCATCCAGAAGGCAAAAGAGCCCAGAGATACAGATCAGACGAAGGAAAGAGCATGGATGCATCTAAGATCCTTTCTTCCTCTGTCACCTCCCTTTCTCATCCAATCTCTTTCTTCCTTCCTTTCCCTTGCATTCCTTCTTTTCTCTCTTTCTTATTTTCTTTTCTCCCGGTCTCTTTGTCTTCCTTCATTCCTTTCTTTCCCTTCTTCCTTGTTTCCTTCTCTCTTCCTTCCTTTTTTCTATATCTCTTCATCTTCCTCCCTCCTACCTTCCCTCTCTCCCTCTCTCCCTCCCTCTCCCTTGTCTTTCCTTCTGTAGTGCCATCCATATGCTAATTAAGAGGAGACTGATAAACAGAATGGTAAATCAGGAGGTTCATGGCATTTCGTCTAGACCTGAGAGGATGCTCTCTTTGAGCCATCAGAGAAACAGGGTGGTGGAAAGGATGTCAACGGTCTGTGCTTCAGGCACCAAAGATGAAGGGCTGGTTAAAAGGGCAGCCCATCTCCCCTGGGACTGAGCTTCAGGAGGAGGTCCCGCAGAGGCCCCTTGTGCCGCCCAGCCTGGCTTTTCTCAAAGAACGGGTTCCTCTGATCTCTAAAGACGAATGAAGCCAGTTGGGAATTGGCATGATTTGTCATGCTTCCGGCAGACCATTCCACAAGGGAGAAAGAGGTGGTTCAGGGCTCAGTTTTCTCTACATGCCTCTCTTCTACTCTGAGTGTTTATATGAATTAATCAACGAATTACTAGAGATCAATAGAAAACACAATTTCCAATACTTGGTTTGCTACTGTTATAATAATGCAGTCATAATAATTAGCATCACAGATAGAGAAAAAGCCTATTGTGAGCACAGCACAGTAACATACAATTGTGTGTGTTTGTGTGTGTGTGTGTGTGTGTTAGCTGAGGGACCTGCCCTATTCTGTTCATGACTAGCAGTTACGAACAGCTGCTGTAAATTATTTTGATTGTCCAGCAACTTGCTGACTTGAATCTGGCTCCCATGCTCAACAGTGCTTCTCAGTGATGTTTAGCTTGAGTTTTATCAGTTTGGATCAACCACATACTTATTCCCTCAAACAAATATTTATCGAGCACCTACTATGCACCAGGAACTGTTCTAAGCACTGGGAATACAGCTGCGAATCCTCTAGTCTGAAACGCCTGCCTTCGTGCATCTGAAAGCCAAGTGTTACATTTCATTCTTGGTTTGTGGTGCCAAAACACACTTAGAGCTGCGGAAATGATCTTTATTATAGAGACCCAGCAAGAAGAGCAATTGTATGACTGTGAGTCTGCAAGTTTGGAGTCACTAGCACAATTATTATTAATTTGTAGAGATGAGGTCTTATTATGTTACCCAAGCTGGTCTTGAACTCCTGGCCTCAAGCAATCCTCCTGCCTCGGCCTTCCAAAGTACTAGGATTATACACATAAGCCACCATGCCTGGCCGATTTCTTCTTCATGATACAGGTGTAAGGCAGGTCAACTGAAATCTCTCTTCTCCATTATCTTAAGTCCTGGTCCCAGGAGCCACTATCTGGGACTTCACCTTAGAAGAGGGAAAGAGAGCCCAAGATGGATCTTGCTGACAATTAAATGCTCTGGCCTGAAAATCATAACTCATTGACCAGAACTAGTCATGGGACCTTACTCAACCAGAGGGAACCCAGTGAGATCCCCTCATCCCTAGAAGGTGGAAATGTGGACATATTTGACACATGATACTAATGACCACCGTTCTCTTTATTTAGTCATGGCAGGAAATGCTTTATGCCCGGTTCCAAAGAAAATGAGCCAACCTAACATGATTTGGATGTTTCCTATTTGTTAAAACAACTTATAACACATTAAATATCCACTTTTTAAACTTATGGGTTAGAAATTGTTAAAAATTGCTCTAAAATGAAACTTAAATTAACATTTATGTGACTTCTGAAGCTCCTCCTTTGATATACTAGGTTCTGACAAATACAATAGTAAAAGCACAGATTGTACACTTTAGGAAGCCAAGGTGGGAGGATCTCCTGAGGACAGGAGTTCGAGACCAGCTTGGGCAACTTAGTGAGACCTAAAACATAATAATTAAAATAATAATAAAAAAATTTTCCCTACAAAATTAATAATTTTTAAAAAAATTAACCAGACTGGGGTGAAAGGATCACTCGAGCCCCAAAGTTCCAGGCTGTAGTGAACTATGATTGCACCACTGCACTTCAGCCTGAGTGACAGAGTAAGACCTCATCTCTAAAAAATAGATACATAAGTAGAAGCAAAGAGTATAAAGCCATTTATTCCTAGGTTTGCATCTTGGTCCTACCACAGTTAGGCGAGTGACTGGGCAAGTTAGTTTGCCTCTCTAAGTCTGAGTTCTTTCATCCATTAAGTAGATAATAATTATTAAGTAGATAATAATATCAACTTCCAGGATATTTTTGAAGATTAAATTAACACAATGTATTTAAAGTGCTAGATATCAAGTCGTTTACCAGATGCTGGCTTGTTCCACTGAGGATCTGGGTTTGTTCATTACCGCAGCAAAACCCAGCCTATCCTGACTGATGCAAAGATGAGACACTTCTTGGGCACTGACTCATACCCTGTGAGCCTCACCTCTAATTCTTGTCCTGGCTACTGCAAACCTCTAGCCTGTGTGGTATGTCACTCACTTCCTACCCTGGGGCTGGTCTAACACATCACATGGATGCTAAAGAAACTGCACACCATGCACAACAATCTGGGAGTGTGGGGGAAGTTCAGCCCACAGGGCACCCCTCAACCAATATATGATAGGAAATGGTGGATAAATGCTTCTCCTCTTCATCCCTTGAAGAGACAATTATGATAAGCATTCCATGTGGGTTCTTGGAAAGTCCCTGTGAGTTGAGCACCAGTCCCCCATAGCAGTGGCCTTAGAAGTTTTGTTTTGTTTTTGTTATATTGTATCTTGTATCTTGTATTGACTTCCTCCCCTCCTCCTGTCCACTCCACCTGATCCCTCATACCTGCTCCCAGAATCACCTCCTAAATAAACTATCTGTTCACAAGCCCTTGCCTCAGGCTCTGATTTTGGGAGGAATCCCAGAAAAGACACCTGTTAAGGTTTTTCTCTAACCCTCATGATCACCCCGTTCCCAAATTAGTATTCGTTCTCCAGTATGCTTCTGGAAAAGAGCTCTGTGTTAAAATCCTTTCTGTGATGAGCTTTAGTTAAAATATATACTTATGAAGACTGACTACACCAGCATCTCCTCACAGTCAGGGACACATCTCATACAACATTCACCCAGTTGTGTAAACACCTGTGTACAACGAATGACAGTTAAACACCCATCTCATTCAGCATGCACCCTGCTACACGCTGAGATCTTGTCCACAGTGCCTGCGGGCATAGCCACAGGGTCCTGAACAGTGCTTGGCACATCAGAGGCACTCAGTCAGTCATTGTGAAAGTGATGACCTCATCTGACATCTCTTCACCTCTGTTTCTTTGCCAAAAACCGGTAATGGTGATATTGACCTCCCAGGGTTGGCGTGAAAGTGAAGTCAAAGTCATGAAAAGTGTGATCTTGGGCAAGCCAGTTCAATTTTCTGTTGTTATTCTTATCTGAGATAAGAAGTCGTAACAGGGTCTGGCTTTTAGGGGGGTTATGAGAATCAAATAACATAATCCACAAGAAGAGCATGTAGCCAAATGCTCAGGAAGTGTTGGCTCCTCCTCCTTGTATCATCATCACCACCATCACCACCACCACCGCTATGAGAGCCTAAGGCAGTTTTGGGGTGTTCAGCAGGCATATGATAAAATACTACTCTCAACTGAGCCTGAATCTTATCAACAAAGAAATTGCCTCTTCCATTTTTTTTTCCCTTGAGAGAAACTAGGACCAATTGCCAGGTGCATCCTGCATACTTTTCCTTAAGAACTGTCAGAGTGTGCCCCAGTGACCCCAATATCTGGCTGGGTTCCTTGGGGCCAGGATTGGGGATTATGCTGTCGGTCTCTGCCAGCCCTGACAGGTTGATGTGGGGATGGAGGTGAGCTGAATAGAAAGAATCCTGCGGGTAATGAGATCCCCACCCCTCCCATATCTCGGTAAGCAGAGATGGGGCCGGAAGGGAATCGGTCCTCCTCTGAGCAGTGAATCTAAATGCTGCCCAGTGGAGAACACGATATAGCTTTGCTCAGCCCAGTAAATCTTGGCCTTGGGAGCCAGACTTTTACAACAAGATAATTTGAGAAGTGGGACATCACCAGGCTGGCTCCAAATGTTCCCTCCAGGGGAGTTCAGCTAGAAAACCATCTTGCTCAGGGCTTGTTCAGCAATCCCATATTTATGGTAACATGCATTACAGGAAATTTTTATATAAGGCATTAAAGTAGAGGCAATTTAGGACATTTGATCATCTTACCCCTCCAACTTCCTAACCCCCCTCATGCAGCCCCTTCCCCCCTCATCCCCTTCTTCAGTCTTTGAATTTCAGCTGGATGGGAAGGCTGATAATAGCTAAATTACATTGCAAACAGGTGCGGGCCTCTTCTGCTCTGGACAGCTGCTACAGTTATGTGATGCCTCAGCTGGGGGCGTGCGGTTTGCCTGGCTTACGAGATTGGGGGTGGAGGGAGAGGGTACTCTCCTCCTCTGCATCTCTCCACCTCCAACCCCCCTCTCCCAAGCCAAGCTGGGCCCTTTGGGAGCTGCATACAGCTATTTCCCAAGGCAGGCAGAGTTCCCTCTGCTTTCTTTGTTTTGGGCTCTGAGATGGAATCTATTTCACCCATCCTGCTAGGGAGGCCTCGGTTTCCTGGGGCAGCTGGGCACGATGCTAATAGTCACAGTAATAATGACATCAACAAACAACAACCACCACAAACATAGTCCCTGCTACCATTTGTTGAGTGTTTGCTAAGGTCTTGCTTCCTTCTCAGGCATCCTTTCTGTAGGAATAGTTGTTAAGCCCACCCCAGAGCTTGGAAGCTCAATTTTTTTTTTTGAGGATAAGGCGTATTTATGTATTTAATGTTTTATTTTACTTTTTTGAGTTGGAGTCTCACTCCATCACCCAGTGCTCATGGCCACTCCAGCGTTGACTTGCTGGGCTCCGCGATACTTCTGCTTCAGCCTTCCAAATAGCCAGAACTATAGGTGCACCCTACCATGCCCAGCTAATTTTTTGTTTATTGTAGAGATGAGGTCTCGCCATGTTGCCCAGGCTGGTCTGGAACCCATGGGTTCAGGCAATCCTCTTGCCTTGCGCTGCCCCCACCCAAAGTGCTGGAATTACAGGCTTGAGCCACTGCGCCAGGCCTTAATACTTTAAAATACTGTTTTTTTGTTTTAATTTTAGACTTTTAAGCATACCTTTTAAATTTGTTTTTCCCATATTTATTTTTATTTTAGATTCGGGAGGGTACATGGGCAAGTTTGTTACCTAGGTGTATTATGTGATGCCGAGGTTTTGGCTTCTGTTGAACCTGTCACCCAAATAGTCAACAGGGTACCCCATCATAAGTTTTTCCATCCCTGTTCCCCTCCTCCCACTCCACTTTAGGAGTCTCTGGTGGCTGTTCCCTTCTTTATGTCCTTGTGTACCCAGTTTTTAGCTCCTACTTATAAGTGAGAATACACAGTATTTGGTTTTCTGTTTCTGCATTAAATCACTTTAGAATAATGACCTCCAGCTGCATCCATATTGCTGCAGAGGATATGATTTCAGTTTTTTTTTCTTTAGCAATTCAAATTCTGACTCTACCACTTAGTAGCTGTGGGACCTTGGGCAAATGATTGAAGTGCTCTGTGCCTCAGTTTCATCGTCTGTAAGAGGGGATGATACGATGGCTCACTTCATGAGGTTCAGGTACTTAGATGTTACCTACTGTTTTATTATTATGTTTCTTAAAAGTCTTCCCATTCCTGAGAAACGCCAAGGGATCATAACACAATGATCCCCATTTTACAGGTAAGGGAATTGAGGTACAGAGAAGTTGCCCAAGTCATACGGCAGAGAGTGGACTTCATTTCATTGGTTGAGCTTGTCCACTCACACATTCAGCAAGTATCTCTGAATGTCAATTATGTGTTGGGCACTGTGCTAGGGCTGCCATGGAGTGGCCCCAGGGAAGCAGACATGGGCTGGCATGAGATGCATATGATAGCAGGGGTCTCAAAGGAAGAGGGAGGAGGAGCCAGAAGTGACTGAGAATGTAGCTTCCAAGCCTGCAGAGAAATTCTCACCATGGCTTTCAGGCACTCCCCATGCATCTGTGAGCTCAGCCCCCATCATGGGGCGATGGTAGCCGCAGCCATCTTTTTTCTCCATCTGGAACAGAAGCAAGCTCCCACCTCAAAGCTTTGCACTTGCTATTTCTTCTACCTGCTGAAAATCCCCTCCTTCAGATAGGTGCTCTCTCTCGCTCTCCCTCTCTCTGGCTCTCGGGCTCTCTCCCCTCTCCCCAGTCCTCTTCCAGGATTCTTCTCCAATGTAACCTTCTCTATCACGCAAAGTAGCAATGCACTTCTTCCCCATCCTTTCTGCTGTCCTTTCTCTCCTCTTCTTTGCAGCACCAGTCACCACCATACATATTTCTGTGTTCTGTTCCATTTTATATCCCCACCACTGGAATGTAAGACAACAGAGATGTTATCTCTTTTGTTCCTAGCTGTATCCCAGTGCCTCTACAGGACTGTCTGGCATGGAAAAGGCACTTGATTATTGAATGAAGGTACATAGGAAAAATTCATTTCTTAAATTTTAGGTTTTTTTATGGATGAAGTTTGGACTACAAAAGAAGATGAACAAGTTCACTAGCTGGATTAATGTGAGCCTTCCCAAGCAGTCTCTATTCAGGAGAATAAAACCGTGCTTGTGTGGGAAGGATGGATCCTGGGACCATCTATCAGGTAGGAACGCTTATGGCTATAAGTCATGACTGAAACCAAAAGGATACACATTGTGAACTAAAATAAGACTAGCGAGAAGCAGTGTAAGGCAGGTACAGCGGCTTAACAATAGCATTAAAATCCTAGTCTCAGTTATCCTTATTCTGTTGGCCGTCATTCCTCATGCTTTTCTGCTTAAAATCTCAATGTAGCTGCCACAGCTCCAGACATCACACCAGCATCCCAAACAGGGAGGATGAGGCAGGAACAAAAAGTTTCCTTTAAATGCTCTGCCTTCTTATCCTTTCCAAAAGGAGATTACACAGCTGTCCCAAGGAGGTTATGAAACATGGTGTTGGTACACCAGAATGGGTTAGCAATGATTTGCCTAGAGTGAAAATATTTTATCCATTGGGACCAGGGTTATTGTTGCGCCAAACAAAATTATAATCCTAATAACAAGGATTATGGGGCAATGGGCGTTGGGTAGGCAAAACAACACTTACATTTCCAAGAGTATTTGAAAGAGCTCCAACTTCACCTCCTCTACACAAGACTCTCAGGACCTCTGTAAAAAAAATGTTGGTCAACCTTCCCCATACAAGCCTTGTCTTTTTTACTTAAAAAGAAGTGGCTAAAAGCACAGGCTTAGATTTTAGACCAAACTACCTTTGACTTTCACTTGGGGAAAGTGACATCACTCACATACAGCCAGAATTGAAGAATGAATCATAGTATTAGGAAGTTCCAATTACATAATGGCAAAATCCCCTTGAAGTTGTGTGTTTTGTGATAAAAATTAGTTTAATATAGTCGATATGAAAAAAACTAGAATCCTGTCAGTTAATTTACCAGTATCCATGCGTCAAAACAGCCCCCTTTCCCAAATCCTTCAGTAATATGGAAGCTCTAGGAAGGCTTGGTCTATTTAACATGTGGTTTTGATTAAATGCCTCCTATCATAACCCAAGGACTCCAGGGGTAAGAAAATTCACATTGAATATCAGAGACTTAAGTCTCTGCTAACGGCTCTGAAAAAAAACAGGGATAGTAAAACATATGTTACTGGGTTTGGTGGGGAGAGATTAAAAGAGACAAAATGTGTAAGGCACTACGTATGGAGTTTAAGAGCAAGAAGAGACATCCTTGTTATCAGAATTGGGTTAGTGCCGCCTGCAGGACGAAGCACCTATTGCCACTCACTTTATGCCTCTTTTTTTTTTTTTTTTTTTTTTGAGTTGGCGTCTCACTCCATCACCCAGATTGGAGTGCATGGCCGCTCCCGGCCACCTCAGCCTCGACCTGCTGGGCTCCGGCGATCCTTCCGCCTCAGCCTTCCGAGTAGCTGGAACTACAGGCACGCGCTACCGCGCCCGGCTGATTTTTTTTTGATTTATTGTAGAGATAAGGTCTCGCTTGCCCAGGCGGGTCTCGAACCCGCGGGCTCAGGCAATCCACTCACCTCAGCCTCCCAAAGGCGCGGGATTACAGGCTGAGCCACCGAGCCCGGC
>CAUYQG010194464.1:0-23056 GCA_963574415.1 Tarsius wallacei
AACTTCACAGTAACTTGGATGGACTTAGAGTCTATCATTCTGAGTGATCTATCATGAAAACAAAGAACTGAGTACCACACGTTCTCACTCATAAGTGGACCTTGAACAATTATCATAATAGTGTAAGAAAGGGATTGGCAGTAGTTGGAAACTGTGGGGGATGGGGTTGGGGGGAGGGGGGAAGATAGGCAGTAGTGGGAAACTGCCAGGGGAGGGGGGGGCACACCTCATCCACAAGGGTATCTGCATAATGAACATTTGTATACCTAACCCTGAGTTGTACCCCGCATCTTCAAAATAAACATTTTTTAAAAAAGGGATTTTATCAAATAAAAATAAAGCCACTCTCTTGGCACCTGGTCACTGTCGGAGTGGCTGCGGCCACCGCGCGACGTGGCCCAGCCAGAGCCAGAGTTGCCCCGCCAGTGGCTCAGCAGTTCCTCGCTGGGTTGGTGACTGTCCCGGCGCTTCCTCGACACACAGGCCAGCGAGACGTCCGATCGCCCTCTGTCTTCCCCAGCTCTTTCTCTTCCCTCTTGTTCTGTTTGCCGGGGGCACGAAAGGAGAGGGTGCCACGTCGCGAGTGCCACCACCACCAGGGCATCCTCCTTTCCGCTCTCCTCTCCCACCTCTTCCGCGAGAAGCGGGTGCGCGTTTTGATTGTTGGCCTGGAGGCTGCGGGCCAGACAACCATTGGGTATAAAATTAGGGGAGATAGTCGCCACTATTCCTACCATTGGTTTCAATGCGGAAACAGTAGAACATAAGGACGTTTGTTTCACAGCATGGGGTGTTGGTGGTCAAGATGAAATTAGGCCTCTCTGGAGATTTGACTTCCATCCAGAATACCTGGGGTCTTATTTTTGTGGTAGATCCCAATGGCCGTGAAGGAATTCAGGGAGGAGCCGCAGTGTTGCTGAACACGCTTGAGAAAGATAGGTTGAAGGCCGCAGTGCTGCTGCTTTTTGCAAACAAACAGGATTTGCCAAGGGCTGCGGCCATCAGTGAAATGACAGATGAGTTAGGTCTTCGGTCTCTTCATAACTGAACATGGTATATTCAAGCCACTCCTGCTACTCAAGGAACTGGTCTGTATAGGGGACTTGACCAGCTGCCAAATGATCTTTCAAAACGCCACGTGAAACTGGATATCTAACCAAAGACCCGTTAGGTAGAATGGGTCTAGGCTTGTTGCAACGACACCAGTTTTCATCTTTGTTATCAACCATTATCTGGGACTGGTTTGGACAGACTGCTACAGAGTTTAAACTTATTTTGTGGTCAGTCAGTGTTGCCCAAGTGTAATGTTGCTATTTAGCAATATACTTGGTTTTAAATAAATTCTCCTTGGGGGAAAAGTGTCCCCTTTTAATTTTACTTCCCTTAAGCCTAAACCTTTAAATACATCTGTTTTGAATGTTTTTTGAGCCTGCAGCAAATAATGTTTTAAACTTATCCCCTTGCTATTTTGCTCATACCTTGATCATTCCTGGGACAGTCTGCTGATTTAGAAATGAAGCATTCCACTTGTATTTATGTCTCTCCCTTGCCAAAAAGATTTTCTAATATGCTTGTGCCAGCCAGGGAAATGTTCCAAAACCCCATTCAGCTCTCCTGAACTGAGCAACTTATGTTTTTCACCCATATTGACTCTTGGCTCCATCACCCAAGCTTACCCTCTGTGTGGTTTGGATTTGATAGCTAATTTGCTGGTTGCAAAGAGTTCATATTGAGATTATTTTTAATACTCAGCAGATTGTCTTTCTTTATATTGTATCTTTTTTATGTTGAATATTGCTTTTGGTATCAGCCTATTTGCCCAGTATATGACCATACTACTGATGTTTTGCTTATTGGTGAACATATCTTCATTAAGATTTTTTAGAAAACTCATACTCATCAAATTCAATAAATAGGTGTTCTTCATAACCCATTTGGCATTATTCCTAATAAAATATATAATTGTGTGTGTTCTTTCTGAGTCGTAAAAGTGCTTGAAATGGATGTTTCTTATGTAGCAAAGTTGATTTGTGTGTTTTACATACTGTGGACAATAATACAGATCCCAATGCTTTACTGATTGTTTCAAGTGTAAATAAAATGTGGGTTGTTATCATGTATATAAGAGTGTGGAGCAACATCAAAAATTTAGTTTTCTTTGATACGATCTCAATTGTAAAGTCAAGTTAAAAGTAAACAGCTGAAATAAAATGAACTACCCCCCCCCCAAAAAAAAGGCAGCTCTCTTACCACAAATTAGTCCTGGGCCCTGTATCTAGGACCTAGGGGCTGTCTGACTCATGGTAAGAGTGGTTCTTAGACCCACTCTTCTGATGTGAACACATTGCTCTCTGGTCAAAGCAGTAAAAAGTATCTCATGCTCTTTAGAGTGAGTTTTTTCCTACTGGTATACTCTTATTTCTCTCCCATATTAAAATATATCCTGTTGGGTTTCCACTGTTCCTCCATCATTGCCAGCAATGAATAAATCTCAGGATGGGCACATGGCCTGGGATCCCACTCCATTATTTCAAAAAGAAAAACACTATATTTTTAGCCACAGTATTCATTTACTCATTTTTCTCTTGAGATGAGTCTAGCACAAAGATACTCCCATGTTTCAAATGGCAAGATCTAAATTTTATTTTTTAATGAGAATATTCCTACATATTTTGGTATTTTACCTTAAAATGCTTTGCTCTGCTTGTTTGTTTTGATGGATTTGCATATACACATTCAATTCCCAACACTCCTAGGGTGATTGCCGAACCTATAGAATTGAATTGAGATCAGAGTCTCCCTGGAATAACTAAAAGAACAGCCACTAAAGGGTAATGGAATACATTTATTATTCTGCTAGGTTCCTCTGCACACTATTCTAACAAACTCCCTGGGTAGAAAGGAAACCAAAACTAGTCTTTGTAACAGGAAGACTCACAGATGGGGGATGGGCAAAGTGCTGTGTTTATGGAAAAAAAATGTTTCCTTTTTTGACGTGGCTTTAAATGGTATTATGGTTGAAAATGGAAGAAGCACTTGTGGTTTAATTTAACAGATCCATTAGTGGAAGGACACTTTAAAATATGTCCAAACTTTTCATTATATAAGTAGGGAAACTTCTCAGATGGGGAAAATGACTTGCTTGAACTCAAATCATAAGAGCCAAGTGTCACTTGTTCATCATTTTGTGACCAAATATTTCTATGTAGGTTGTTCTGAATTATAGTTATTATCTTTGGACTGTTTATGGTTGTTACTGACTACTAATGACTCGTGATATTTACCTTCTAAGGAGCTAACATTTTAACATTTAAAAGAACCTTGATGCGTAAGAAGAAGAAGTTTCTGATGGTAAAATCAGCTTCATTCTGAGACTACCTAGGAAGCTTGATGGATAGAACCGGTTAGCATAAGGTCCTTAGAAGAGCTTTAGCCTCTGATAGTATATGCATCTACCTCTTGAAGTTATATGAATTATTTTATGCATGGTAGTTATATGCTTCCTTTAGAGAGGGGAACTGTTTAACCCTGGACTTTCTTAGTTAAATAAGACCAACCTTGAACATAAAAGTAATTTATTGACTTACTTTCCAGGAGCTCATACCCAGGGCTTTAACAACTTCCAGAGTTGAACTGTTTGTACAGTACATCTGGTTGTACTGCTTCTCTCTTTCTGTTTCTCAACTCAGCTTGTCCCTGACTTCATTCTGACTTGGGGTTCTTTTTACCCTGTGGACAAAAAGCCACCAAGGATGACTCCACACTCAAAGTTCCCAGCTTAGTACCACCCAGTGATAAGAAAATGACTCTCAATCCCCTACATCAATCCCACAGATAACCTTCACCACTCGCTGAGACTAGGGTGTTGAGTCATTCTGATTGATCAACTTGGGTCACCTCTGCACCCCAGCCCGAAACATTGATATTGACAGTCTTAAAGGAACACATAGAGTGGGGGAGGAGTTCCCCAAATACACAAGGAGAAGGCAAATGGGAAAGCACATGGAATGGATAAAACTCTAGTAAACAGACTACAGTGGAGTACACCATTCACCAGATTCTCAAAACATTTGTCCAGAAAGGTCAAGAAGGGTGTTCTTAGGAGCACGGGCCATATTGCAAATCTCCTACTAGCTTATCATAAACACTCTCTAGCCTAACTCAAGAAAGTATAGTACTTGGTTTTTACACAGAAACACATTTTTTTAACTTCATCTACACAAGCGTGCTTTGAATATTCACTCTACAATAATAAATAATAATAAATAAGCTTGTGATTTTAGTTTTTTATTAGGACACACATAGTGTTTGGGTTCACTTCATCTGCACCGTCTACTGATAGGGCAATTGTTAATTTGTTTGAAGCAAATAAAGACAATTCTGTTCTCTGTAAAATATAAATTGCACATGATATAATTTGATCACAGCTGCTCTTCTGTGCATCTCTGAATGACTATCACAATTTTTTCCAACCAGAACTTAGGAGAGTCCTAATCCAGGGAGAACTCAAACCCACAAATGTTTGTTCATTGCCTCAGTCTGAAGTGCCTGGGAACTCTATTGTAGTAGTGCATGCACCATGGGCTTAAAACCTTTGCAAAGTTGCATGAACACTCAACTTGTTTTGTCTTTCTTTTTGGAATTAAAAGAAATTGTATTTTGGGCTATTCTAAAGTGGAAAGTAATCTTTCCTAGGACTGATAGAAAACATCTCCCCAGGGAGAATAGAAATTGGACAATGTCTTATGCAGAGGGGACCCTCAAGGTGAAAGGAACCAGCTTTCATTGCTGTTCATTAGGGACTTTGTTTCAGTTCTCCATTGAGACTCTTTCTGGTGGCACATTAAGGTCTGCTGTTAGGAGTACTAAACTCCAGGGCATTCTGTGTGGAAGGTCAGGCGCGATGGGATGATGCAGCTGCAAGGAAGAGAGGACAAGCAGGAAGAGAGACTGCATATCAGCTATGCTGCTTCTAGTGCTGGTCAACCACTTTGTCTGAGGGGGATGGTGCCATATCAGTAGCCCACCAGCTGACCATGCTGCGGGGGAACCATTTTACTTCTGGAAAAGTTCTACCTGCGATTTCCTCAGGACAACTGTAAGATTCAGGGACCCATGAACACTTAGGAGATAAAAGCTATAGTTCTCACGGAGGCTAAACAACTTAACATATTGGACTTTGCCTGAACTAGAGTAGTGGGGGGAGAGATTTAACTATTGCATAAGTAACATTTATCAATTGAAAATCACGGTAAGTTGATGGCCAGTGTCAGCACCATTCCCACCCACCTGAGGTAAAGATTTCACGTTCTTCCCTAAGTCACAGGGACTGAAGCCTGTGGATGGCATTTCCCAGAATTCTTTGCATCAAATTTTCAGATTCGATTTCATCAGTGACAGGTGCTACAGTGTGATTTAGAAGGCAAGCAGATGGGATTGGGTGCATTCAGGTTGGTAGGGAGAGATTTGTTAGAGAATATAAAATTATATCTGTATAGGAAGAATAAATTTTAGTGTTCCATACCATTGAAGGATGACTATTGTTAACAATAATATACAGTTTCAAATAGCTAGAAGGAGGATATAGAATGTTGCCAATACAAAGAAAGAAAAGGTAAATATTTGAGATGATAGATATGCTAATTACGCTGTCCTGATCACTATGCATTATATCTCTGGAAGTATCACTATGTACCCCATGAATATGTACAATTATTATTTGTCAATTAAAGAAGGAAATTTTAAACATAGTAAAAAAAATGAAAGTGAGCAGAGACAGAATTAACATTACTGCTTCTCTGGCAGTGGTACATGATGAGTCCATGGGTTTTGACCTTTGCCTGTGAGCCTCTTTGGTGGCCTGCGGGTGTTATTCTCTAATGACCTGTCTACCCAGCTTTTAGAGGAAAAAGTCACAGAATGACTTTTTCATTCTGTGACTTTTTCCTCTAAAACCTGGGTAGAATCTGAGAGTTGATGGGAGCTCTTTATCAGCTCATCCAGTGATTTTGTGTATACCCTTTTTAGCCTGAAATGCCCTGGAGTGTATTTTTCTGACTAATGCCTGACTACCACTAAGGTTATATGTACACCAATGCGTCTGTGAGTGAGAGAGAATGCAAAAAATTCTAATTTTCTAAAAGAAGCCTTATTTGGGCTTTGGAAGAATACAACCTGTTGTAAGTATTGCTTTTAATAAGGCAGTTATGTAGGGGACAGAGAGCCTATTGTATTTCTGGGCAGTGGCTGTTTCATCTGAAAGAGTGTATTCTATATTATTAAACAATTTTAGATTTGGGATGCTACAAAAGCAAAAGTGCTATTTTGTTAATGCAGATTCTCGAAAGTAAAGATCAAAAAAATCTTGGTAGGTGGTGATACTTGAAGATACTTAAGATTTGAAGGAGAGGAGGATGAAAAGGACTTCGGAATCTCCACTGGACTTAGGAAACTCCCGCGTCTCTTTCAGGCCCATGTTCGAACACTGTCTTGACAGTGAGACCGTCGATGAACCCTGTTGGCAACAGCACTCACCTCTCACAGCCACCTTCACAGCCGGCCCCAGCCCCCAACTTGGCTCCATTTCTCTCCATGACACTCACCACCATCTGGTACACTATATATTTTACTGTTGTGCTATTTTACTGTCTGTGTCTCCCCACTGAATTTCACGAAGTTAGACATGCTGCTGTGCTGTATCATTACTACACCATCAGTGATTAAACTGTGCTTGGTACCCAGAAAGCACTTAATAAATACTTGTTGAAAAACTGCACCCAACTCCCCCGGCATAACCTCAGCTAATGATTTGCTTTCTTTCCTTCTTCTTATATACATATATATTTAACATAGTTCTTTATAGGGGAATCTTATATTCTTTTAAAAATATTTTCCCCCCTCTTATCCTGCAGGAGCATACTTCAATGAAAAAGAAAGTGAAAATGCACATTTTTCCCCCAAGGACTTCAAGTGAGGAGGGGACAGGCGAGTGTAGGATATCATAGAGCACTGAGTTTCTTGGGCCTGCTTCTTGCTGGGGGCTCATGCCAGTGCCTGGAAAGAGAAAGATAAAACTGAAAAAATGAAGACTATGCATCCCTGAAATGCCTGAAAAATATCATTTAGTGAGACAAAGCTATGCAGGTAGTGGATATTTCTTCTCCCCTAGGAGGCAGCAATCTGGCTTCTCCAGCCTGGGGGAGGCCTCAGAGGCCTGAGTTTGAGCCAGGACCTTCTGCATCGGGAGCAGGAAGGAGCAGCAGAAGGTGTCACCTGAGCAGGCCCTGCGGGGGAAGCAACATGACATGCCATCCCAAAAACAATGGCCTGTGTGTTCTCAGGCACACAGGGGATATCTCGTGGAGCTTTTCTGAATGGATTGGGAAGGATGTAGGCGCTAAGGGCTCCTGCAGAGAAACAATCCTGGTTCCTCACTCTAACTGTGGACTCTGTTTTGTTCTCAGGCTGGGGAGGCTTGAGAAGCCACAGAGGACACCTCTGCTGCTGCTGCTGCTGCTTCTACTGCAGTGGCTGCAGACACTGTTGGCATGCCTGTTCCTGCTGTCACCCCCGTTCTCCCACCCCTGCTAGTATGACACCTTTTAGGATGGCTGCTGCTACTGCTTGGAACTATGACACTAACTCGATGCTCGGTTCTCGTTAGAAGTATTTGTCCATGTGATATTGTTTGGCTCTAGTTCAAGGGAAACACACATTCTCCCTGGCAGTCTGAAATCTTTCAGCCACACGTGTGAACTCGTCTTTCAAACGATTTGGAACGGCCCTGTGGAATAGGACTGTCTGCATTCGGCCCATGGCTCTGGAGCACTTGACCGTGGCAAGCGTGATAGAAGAACAGAATTCTAAAGTTCATTTGGTTTTAATTAAAATGAATTTAAAGCTTTAGTAGTCACATGTGGCAGTGCAAATGTAGACTATACTTGTGCATACTTTTAAGATGGTCATCTTAAAAAAACCCTACAAAATTTAAATGCAGATTCAATCCTTTGAGAACAGTGGCCTAGGTGACACCTGGCTTGAGACCTTCAGAACCTTTACTCTCATTGCACTCACTGTGTGATGATTTTGATGACTGATCCTTGATATTTGGGAAAGAGATACATTTTTTTCTCATCCCACTAAAAGAATAGGCTTCTTTGCATATTAAGAAAGCGGCCACAGGATATAGAAATTGTTATTAGCCAGGGTTCTCTAGAGATACAGAACCAACAGGACACATGCACACATGCATGCATGCACACGCAGACACACACACACACGATGTTTATTATGAGGAATTGGCTCATGTGATGATGAAGGCCAAGAAGTCCCACAATCTGCCATCTGCTAGCTGGGGACCCAGGAAAGCCGGCTGAGTAATTCTAGTCTGAGTCCAAAGGCCTGGAAACCAGGGGAGACAGTGGTATAAGCTCTAGTACGAGGGCAGGAGAAGACTGATGTACCAGCTCAAGCAGACAGACAGGAAGCAAAAGAGGTGAAATCCTCTTTCCTTGGCCTTTTTGTTCTTCTCAGGCCCTTGATAGATTGCTGAGGCTCCATGTTGGGAGGGAGTGGGAATATAATTCACCGATTTACCCATTTATATGCGAATTTCACCCAGAAACACCCTCATAGACACACCCAGAAATAATGTTGACTCTGGACACTCCATGGTGCAGTCAGGTTGACAGAAAATTAACTATCCTACTGTCCATCCAGTGGATTCCCCGGCTGTATGGTACCAATTCTTAAACCTCAAACACTGAGGACCAGAGCCTGAACTGTGATGCATTCCAGAAGAAATTGCTCCACGGGGGCCACCAACTTGTGGGTCACCCTGTATGTCACCTCATCCTCACTGCCTATAACTATTTTTAAATCAGTCCTACTCACTGTGCCTAAGAAGACAAGTATAGCATATTGAATTACCACTTGTAACCAGGCTTCCTGCTAGGTGTTTAACGATGTCATTTAATTTTTTTTATTTAATTCAACTTTGCAGTGAGCAGTATTTTCATCTTATTTTACACATTAATAAGCTGAGCTACTCTTTTCTAATTTCACAGCTGGAATGGGGCGCTTGACCTTGAATGTGAAACTCCGGTTCCCAAAGACAACACTCTTCTGTTCCACTCTGCCACTAAAGTTATTCTTAATGCAGCCCGAGGAAGGACAAGAAGTGTAGCTTGACACACTTGAAGCAAAACAGTTTTTCAAAAAGTTCTTCAAATGAAAATTTAGCGACAAGGTATCAACTAGGGTAATTCCCCAGAAGCATATATCTGCTTGGGCTTTCGACTTCCGTTTTATAGAGCATAGATTTATAATGAAATTCCCTTCTGAGTCCTCCGGTGAGCACTTTTCTTGTCTTTGAGCGATGTGTCAAAAGATAATTGTTTCTACCAGGATCTCGTCTACAAAGAAACCTCTTGTTGTCACAGAGGCCCTCTGGTCACAAGACTGGAGAAAGACCATGATATTTTCTGAATGGTCTGAGTGAGCAGAAGTGAGTCCTCTAGGCATACAGGTTACACTTAGTCTAGGGCTCTGCTCAACTCTTAGAATGCCAGAGCAGTGACGGTGCCTTCTGCAGCTGTGCAATATAAGTGACATGTACCAGATAATTAATTTGACTGAGAAAAGGGAACAGAACCATTGACATTTGCCTGCCAGTATGGGCCCCAGGAATTGTGGGTGAATCATTGACAATGAGCACAGGATGTCATTGAGGAGAGGCATTACTGTAGCATTCCACGTGATGTCTTTCCTTTGAAGATGCACTCAAGTTACCTTCGTCTTCAGTCTGTGGAGAAGCCCATTTTTGGCGCACCGTGTGTGATCAAGCACCTTTGAGCTTCCTCTGAACACATTCTGGGTGGCATCCTTGGAAGTGCCTCTGACTCACAGTTTACTCAGCAGCCACTTGGCACCCAGAGGAGTTTTCTTATCAAGGAGAGCTTTGTAGCAGAGTGGGGTGTGGTGGGGAGAGTGAGTTTTAGAGTCGAGTAGACCTGGTGTCCATCCTGCCAATGCCTCTGTTCAACTATGTGACTTTGGAAAAACCATTCCTCTCTCAGATTCATTGAGGTGTAATTAACAGATAAAAATTGTGTACGTAGCCGGGCTCGGTGGCTCAGCCTGTAATCCCGCGCCTTGGGAGGCTGAGGTGAGTGGATTGCCTGAGCCCGCGGGTTCGAGACCCGCCTGGGCAGGCGAAACCTCATCTCTACAATAAATCAAAAAAATTAGCCGTGCATGGTAGCGCACGCCTGTAGTTCTGGCTACTCGGAAGGCTGAGGCGGAAGGATCACCGGAGCCCAGCAGGTCGAGGCTGCCGTGGCCGGGAGCGGCCACTGCACTCCAGTCTGGGCGACAGGGTGAGATGCCAACTCAAAAAAAAAAAAACATTGTGTACGTTTAAGATGTGCAACATGATTTGATATATGTATTGTGAAATGACTACCATTTCACACATCCATCACCTCACATAGTTATAAATTTTTGTGTGTGGAGAGACTATTTAAAACCTATTCCCTTAGCAAATTTTATGTATACAACACAGCATTATTAACAATAGTCACCATGCTTTACAGTAGCTCTTCAGGACTTAGTTATCTTATTACTGCAAGAGGGAATGTTATTTCTGAATGGTTCTCTGTAGTAGAGCCTTCTGGTGTCACCTGTATCTATTTCTTAGCTCATGGGAGGAAATAAAAACCGAGTTTTTAAAACTCAGTAATATGTAGAAACATGTTTGTTAGTTGTCCTAGGGCTGATCATCCCATGTCATGCAGCCCCTGGAAAATTCCACTGTACTCTCATGAAAGATTGAGAATGAAAAAGGCCAATAACATGTTAGCATTACTAGGATAGTGTTTTGACCTTGCAGACTCTTGGAAAGGATCCCTTGGCACCCCCTAGGAGTCTGAAAATCACACTTTGAGAACTACCGTTGCCTTTGCACAGGGTGTTCTCTCTGTCGGCAGTGCCTTGCCTCAGATGTTTTCATCTCCCATTCCCTCTGCTCTGTGCTTAAGAAAGGTCTTTGCCACCTTTCTTAATGGAGCCTGTCCTGACCACCCTATTTAAATTGCAGTTCCTGCCCTCCACCAGCATGGGCACTCACCAGCACTTGTTCCTTACTTGGCTCTATTTTTATACGTTTCACCTTCTATTATTATATCATTTGTTTATTTAGTCTAATATTATATAATTTGCCTATTTACTGTCTGACTTCCTCTGTTAAAACAGGAGTTTAATGATAAATTATTTTGTTCCTAAATTTATTCCCAGCACCTAGAACCATATCTAGCATGTAGTAGGTACTCAAAAAATATTTCTAGAATGGAAGGATGGAAGGAAGAAAGGGAGAAAAAGAAGGGAAAGAACTTCATGAGATTAGACACATTTAAACAAGTATTTTATTTTAAATGGACAAAGAATAATTGTACAGATTTACAAAGTACTATGTGGTTTCTGATAGATACATTGTAGAATGATTAAATAAAGCTAATTCAAATATCCATCATCTTACATACTTATTTTTTTGTTGAAAACATTTAAAGACTACTCTTTTAGCAACTTTTAGATATATACTACATTATAATTAACTATAGTTGCCATGTTTTGTAATAGATTACTAAAACTGTTTCCTCTAGGCACTTTGGTTTATTAATTACTATTATCTCCAGTGTCTAGAACAAGTCTGTGAACATATTGGTGAATGAATAAATAAAGTGGAAATCCTGTCTTTTTATATTGTCAGAACCCGTACAATCTCTTGATTTTAGAGATGATTCAGGGGATACTTACTGGGCCGTGCTTCACTAGTGGCAGGATGAAATACAAGGGTTTTTGTGTGTTTTTGAGGCTATTTTATTACTTTTTTTTTATTAAAAAGGGAGCATAAATTGGAAGAGGATGGCAGATGCAGACAGCCTGTTGCTGGGCTCCAGCCCATCAGTGTTAGTTCCCATTCTTTTTCTTCTTGCTCCCCTCGTTTCTTGGTGATCCTGGTGCTCAGAAGACCAGTATTCCAAGGTGTTCAGGCCTCTTTAGAAGTGAATGCCTTTGAAGACTGATCAGTGGGGTAAGTTGAGTCTTAGGTATAATACCTGCTGCTAAATGTCCAGAGAACTGCAATGTGAAGTGACTTGGAGGAGCAGAGAGCATGCCACTGCCACTCAGAGCTGGTCGCCTCCTTGACCTCTCTCACAGTTCACCTCCTTCCATCTCCCAAGGGCGTTAGCATCAGAAGTCAGGGGTGGCCAGGCCAGTGAGTGCCAGGTATGAAGTCTCATCAGTCATTATCAATTGCACACAGATGTACAAAGCTGGCTGTGTCATTTCTACACACCTTACGTGCTAGGAACAGGGGCCCTTTGAAAAAGAGCTCTTTAGATGCCAGCGTCTAAATTAGATGTTAACTTTGATGATCCTTCGATTTTTGATGTTTATCTTGATTATTTCTGTACATTCTTCCTCTGGAGTCATCCTTTATTTCATTGTAAATCCTCATTAGATTCACATCCTTCGTTTGAGAAAAGGAGAGTCTAGAAGGAAGCCTAGGGGAGACTTATCCCTAAATAATGATTGAAGATTGGTGCTGCTTTAGTTGTTGCTAAATGGTGGTGTTACAAGGGAGTTTACTTTGTGTCAGACTCTGGTCTGAGGCTTTACATACATTTGACATACTTTTAACTTTTTAAATGCTTGCAGCAATACAACCAAGCAAGTACTATTATTATTTCCTCTTTACAGATGAAGAAACTGAGCACAGACCGTTTAAGCTCATTGTTTAAAGTCACACAGCTTGTGAGCAGTGGACATATTTCCAGCCAGGATCCAGTGCCTGGGTGCTTAACCACCAAGAGAAAAAGAAATGAATGACTCTGGAATCCTGCTGAGGGGCTATATGGCTTTCATGCGGAAAGAAGGGGGCCGTTAAGATTTAGATCTGAAAGGATAAGTAGAATTGGACAAGTAAAGCTGGGAGAAGTAAGGACACTTACGAGAAGTGTAGTCCAGTAAAACTTTTGCGGTGTTGGAAATGTTTTATATCTGTGCTATCCTGCATGGTAGCAAGTAGCCACCTGTGCCTGTTGAACACCTGGAATGTGGCTAGAGTGACTGAAGAAATGTACTTCTGATTTTGTTTAATTTTAGTTCATTTCAGTGCCAACAGCCACATGTGACTGGTGGCAGACATACCATGATGAGAGTTGGCAGTCAGAACATAAACAGAACCCTGACTGCTCAGGGTTTCTTAGCTGTTCTTTCCTGCTGAGTTCATTAGCTTCATTTTGGCTCACCTTTGGTGACATGTGCTCTAGTCTTAGAAACGACAACTTTCCCTGGTTAGAATAAAGACTGCTCCTTTTATTCTGTAAATTATGTAGACATGTTCAGGGCATTTAATGGGACAATGCAATAAGACCTGAGATGATTGGTCCTTATTTTGCAGCATAATGGAAGAAGTATAGAAATGAATGCTGCATATTGATAATCACTTCTCATATATTCTTGATGACTTTATAAAAAAAGATGCTGAGAATTAATGATATAGTAACAGTAGTAAATGAAAATAGAGCTATTCAAATAAAAGTTTAGAGAGAGTAGAGACTATACCAGTGCCTAAATGTATTGATAAATAACACAACAGCCCATGTTATTTTGAGGGAGACAATCACTCTGCCATTTTGGATGTGTGGCTAACCCTTTAAGGAACCAGGTGATAAAAAGTGTTTTGTTTGCCACTTGTTGAGTTAGCAATGTATTTTTTAAAAATAAAATAATGTAGATTTTCAGGGCGTGAACTCTGTAAGCATAAGGTCAAATAGGAACAGAGTCATAAAGATGATTAGAGGTGCCAATGCACACCTCCTCCAAAGAAGGACTAAACAACAAATGCATAACTGCATTTTGAGTAGCATATTCAAGGGAGAACACTGGAACTCAGCAAGAAAGAGATGAAAACCCTCTAAAGCCCAGAAACTTAGGATGGCAGCATAAAGAGGGAAGAGGCTCACTCAGCTGAAATTGATCTGGAACCAAGAATGACTTTCCATTGTGGGGAAAAGGTAAGCTGGGGAAAAGATCCCCAGCAGTCCCCATTACTGACATGGATGCCTGCAACCCTAGCAACTGGAGAGTCCCTTAATCCTGACAGGCCTTGTGCCCAGAGAACTGCCTGCCATCCACATGGCTGCATTACTCCAGAGAAGTAATGCAACTCATTCTAGACCCCCCTGCCCCTACTTTCTGAGACTCAAGTTGCTATGGCTCAGTGTTATTTTGAAATCAAAAGCCACTGCTGGAGTGCACCCTGTGCTGGAGCCCAATAGCTCCTGCATGTCCACATTCCCAGGGCCACACTATCATCTCCCTACACATAAAGTTGCAAAGCCCATGGCTCCAGCTACACCCAGCAGTACAGCTGTGACACTGGCACCCAAGCACACCCAGTGTCCTGCACCACCAAGAATAGGTGATCCATAACGATGAGGAGAGTGTCTCTCAAACCTAGGGAACCAACATGCACTCTCTCCTGGGCCTGAGAACCACTGGTCCAGCATTCTCTGTTGCTAGAAACCTCATCCCCCTCAACTGCCTAAGCCACTGTGCATTGTGTTCACCCATCAGAACTGGGATAAGCTCACATGTTGCCTGCCACCAGAGGTGACCTTTTTCCCACAACAAGTGGAGCCACTGTGCTCATCATTCACTACCCCAGGGATTGAAATCTAGCCTTCTAGCAGTCCCCAATATCAGTAAAACTGCACCATTGCTTCCACAAACATCCACAGACAAGGCTACTGGGGCGATTGGAGATATCACTGACATTGATTATAGCCGAATAAATCGTATGGAGACTATACTACTGCACCCAGCCAGAACCAAAGTCAAAGTGCCCTACTCAATCAACACTATAGGGCATGCCCACAGAAAAAAGTTTTTCCCTATGAAAGCTACTCCAAAAAATTGGCAAAGTGATTGCTTCACCAGACATACTAATATTAATAAAGGGACACAAGAACAAACAAATAAGGAAATGTGACTCCTCCAATAATATAATAATTCTCCAGTATCAGACTCCAAAAAAAGAACATTTATAAAATGCCCATAAAAGGAATTCAAGATGCCAATCTGAAGAAAACTAAGTGAGATACAGAGAATACAAATAAACAATTCAATAAATCAGAAAAACAATTTATGATATGAATGAGAAATTCAACAAAAAGAAATATATTACAAAAAAGAACCAAATAGAAATTATGGAAGTATAGAATTCAATGACTGAAATAAAAATACAACCCAGAACTTCAAGAACAGACTAGATAAAACAGAGGAATGTCTGAACTTGAAGATAGGTCTTTTGACATAATCCAATGAGACCAAAAAAGAATGAAGAAAGCCTAGGGCTTATGGAATACCATAAAGTAACCAAATGTTTGCGTTATAATGGTTAAAGAAGAAGAAATGAGAAAAGGCATTGAAAAATCTATTTAATGAAAAATAACTAAAATTTGAAGTCTGGGAGAGATATGGACATCCAAATCCAGTTCAAAGAATCACAAGTAGATTCAACCCAAAAAGTTCCTCTCTGAGGCATATTATAGTCAAATTCTTAAAAATCAATGACAAAGAAAGAATTCTAAAAACAGTAAAAGTGTTAAGTTATGTTTAAGGGAAACTCCATTAGACTGGCAGCAGATTGCTCAGCAGAAGTCTTACAGACCAGGAAAGAAGGGAATGATATATTTAACATGCTGAAAGAAAAAAAAATCAGTAAAAAATATTATACCCAGCAAAGCTATCCTTCACAAATAAAGGAGGATAAAGACTTTCCCAGATAATAAGAAAAGTGAGGAAATTTTTTTCCACTAGACCAGCCTTACAAAGAATGCTTAAGGGAGTCCAGCATTCAAACACAAAATCTGCCATCATGAAACATGCAAAAGTATAAAACTCTCTGGTAAAACAGTTACATAAGAGAATGATAAAGGAATCAAACCATATCACTACAGAAAACCACACAAAGATAAACAATAAAAAAGAAATAAAAGATATATAAAACAACCAGAAAACAATTAACAAAAATGACAAGATTAAGTTCCAATCAATAATAACCTTAAATGTAAATTGATTAAATTCCACAATTGAAAGATATAGATGGCTGAATAGATATATGTTAAAAAAAAAAAGACCCAACTACATGCTGCCTAAAAACAAACTCACTTCACTTGTAAAGATACACATAGATTGAAAATGAAGGAATGGAAAAAGATATTTCATGAAAACAAGTACCAAAAATGAGCAAGAAATAACTATACTTATATAAAATAGGCTTTAAGACAAAACTTGTAAAAACAGACAAAGGTCATTGTATAACGATAAAATGACCAATTCAGCAGAGACTATAACAATTACATGTATGTGCACCCAACATCAGAGCACTTAACTATATTTAAGCATATATTATTAGATATATAGGAAGAGATGGACCCAAATGTTATAATAGTTGGGGACTTTAACAACCTACTCACAGCATTGGACATATTATCTAAACAAAAAGATCAACAAAGAAACACTGGATTTAAACTTCACACTAGACCAAGTGGACCTAACAAACATAGAACATTTTATCCAGTGACTGTGGATTACACATTCTTCTCATCACATGGAATATTTTCCAGGAGACAGCAAATGTCAGCCCACAAAACAAGCATTAACAGTTTTTTTTTAAAAAATGAAATCACATCAATATCTTTTCTGACCAAAATTGAATCAAACTAGAAATCAATAATAAGAGGAACTTTGGAAATTGTACAGAAGCATGAAAATTAATGGCCAATTGCCCAATGAAAAAAATTAAAATAAAATTTAAAAATTTCTTGAAACAAATAAAAATAGAAACACAAAATACCAAAACTTAAGAAATGTGACAATCCAAAACTTATCCTCTGAGATACAATGAAAGAAGTTCTAAGAGAAAAGTTTATAACAAAAAATGCCCACATCAAAAATGTAGACAGGTTTCAAATAACTAACCTAATAATGCATCTAAATAAACTAGACAAGCAAGAACAAACCAAACCCCAAATTAGTAGCAGTAAATAAATAGCAAAGATCAGAGCAAAAAAAACCAAAAAAGATCAACAACACAAAAGATGTTTAGAAAAATTGAAAAATTGACAAACCACTAATTAGATTAATGAGAAAGAGAGAAGAACCAAGTAAATACAATCAGAAACAAATAAAAACAAAACAAGAAAGACATTAAAATTGATACCACATAAATACAAAAAATCATTAGAGTCTATTAAACACAACAATATGCCAACAAATTAGGAAACCTAGAGAACATTCTTGGACACACACAAACTACCATGAAACAGGAAGAAATAGAAAACTTAAGCAGCAAATCAATGAGTAACAAAATTAAATCAATAATAAAAAGTCTCTTGACAAAGAAAAGCCAAAGATCAAATGGCTTCATTACTGAATTCTACCCAACTTTTAAAGAAAAACTGAAACAAATTCTGTTCCAACTAGTCCAAACAATTGAAGTGAAGCTAATTCTTCCTAACTCATTCTATGAGGGAAGCATTCTCTTATTACCAAAGCCACATACACACACACACACAAACTACAGGATAATATCCCTGATGAGCATACAAAAATAGTCAATAAGATGTGACAAACTGAATCCAACAGCACATCAAAAAGATAAAACGTCATAAGCAAGTGGGACTTATTCCAGGGATTCAAGGATGGTTCAACATATGCAAATCAAAAAACACGATACATCACATCAACAGAATGAAAGATAAAACCATATGATCATCTTAACAGACACAGAAAAAGCATTTGATATCATTTAACATCCCTTCCTTATAAAAAAAGTAAACTTCAACAAATTAGATATAGAATGAGTTGTCCCTCAATACAATAAAAGCCACTTATGACAAATCTACCACCAATATCATACTAAACAAGGTAAAATTGAAAACATTTTCTCTATGAATTGAAGTAAAACAAAGGTGCCCACTTTTATCACTCTTACTCAAAATGCTAGTGCTAGCCAGAGCAATTAGGCAAGAGAAAAAAATAAAGAGCATTCAAACTGGAAAGAAGGAAGTTAAATTGTTCCTGTTTATAGATGACAAAATCCTATATAGAGGAAAACCTAAAGTCTCCACCAAAAACTGTTCAAACTTATAAAAGTATTCAGTAAAGTTACAGGATACAAAATTAATATAAAAAATCAATAGCATATTTATACAACAATAACAAACTGGTTGGAAAAGAAATCAAGAAGACAATCTCATTTGTAATGATACCAAAAAAAAAAAAAAAACTTGTAATAAATTTAAGGAGGTAAATTACTTCTACAGTGAAAACAAACACTGGTGAAAGAACTTGTAAAGGACACACACAAACAAATGGAAAGCCATATCATATTTACGTTATTAGAAACATTAATAATGTGAAAATGAATGAGTCATAGATTCAGTGAAATCTCTATTAAAATACCAATGACATTCTTCACAGAAATAAAACAAAAAAACTTAAAACTTGTATGAAACTATATAAGTCCTTAAACAGTCAAAGCAAACCTGAGAAAAAAGAAAAATAGTTACCAAATATATGAGATGATTCTCAACTTCTCTATTTATCAGGGAAATGCAAAGTAAAACCACAATGAAATATCATCTTACCCTAGTTATAATGGCTAGTATCAAAAAGACAAAAAATAACAAATGCTGACAAAGATGTGAAAAAATGAATCTCTTTTACACTTTTAGAAGCAATACAAATTTGTACAGCCACTAAGGAAAACAATATGAAGCTTTCTCAAAAAACTAAAATTAGAATAACCATATGATCTAGCAATCTAACTAGTGGGTATATATCCCACAAAAGGCAATTAGTATCATAGAAATATATTTGCACTCTTGTATTTATTATAGAACTATTCACAATAGCCAAGATAAGGAATTATTAACCTAAGTGTTCATCAACAAATAATTGAATTTTAAAAATCTGATATATGTGTATATGTATATACATATGTGAAAGAGAACTTAAAAAACCCAGAGTTATCTTTTGGAGGGTACAGATTTTCCCTGCTAGATAAGTGTTTTAGGAACCCATTGGCATCCGTGTACCAGCTAGCATTGTTGTGAGAGGCTGTGTTCGGCTTCAGTGAATTTTTTGGAGATTCTTTCAGTGAGTTTGTCTATTTCACAATTGATTTATGAGTGCACCTGCTCACACCATGCCGAGTGTTCAGATTTTGTCCCAAAATGGCATGACCTCATGTCCCACCTTCCCTATTCCCCTAATCTCACCACAAGCAACTTTTTCTTCATTTTTCTAAATGAAAAAAGTTATCAAAGGGAGAGGTTTTGCTGATGTAGAAAAGGTAAAGCGAAAAATGGCAGAAGCACTAAAAACCATCAAAACTGATGAGTTCAAAAACTTATGAATAGTGGAAAAAATGTCTCAAGGCGTATTGCAGCAAATGAAGAATACTTTGAAGGTGACTGAAATTTAAACATGTGAGAATAAATACATGGTTTTTTTATAAATAAATTCTGGTTTTTAGGGGTCCCCCTGTTGTGGGCTATTTGGGTGAAAATGGCTGAACACTCAGTGTGATATGGGCAGGCATGCTTGTAAATCATCCATCAAGAAAGGGGCAAAGAACTGAAATAACCTCCCCCAAAAATCCACTGAATCCATACCCAGCCTCTCACAACAATGCTGGCTGGTACTCCAAAGCCTATGAGTTCCTAGAACAGTTACCTAGTAGGGGAAGCCTGTACTGCAAGGGGCCTGTCCTCCAAAATATAATTCCAGGTTTTTTGGCCCCTCTCATATATTCATATGTGTGTGTGTGTATATATAAGTATATAAATGCATATACATCTATGTATATGTATATATCATGTATACACACATGCATATATGTGTGTATACATATATACATATATGTATTGTGTATATTGTGTTTGTGCACACATACATGTGCCTATGAACATATATACACAATAAAATAATTTAGTCTTTAAAATTAAAGTAAAATACAGTCATTTGTGGCAACATAGATGAATATGGAGGATATCATGTTAAGAAACATAAGCCAGGTACAGCGTTATAAATACTGCATGTTCTCACTTATATGTGGAGGCTAATAAAGTTGATCTCACAGAAGTAGATAGCATAGTTATAGAGGAGAAGGGGGATAAAAAGAGATTGGATAATGTATACAAAATAGGAGAAATAAATAGGAGAAATAAGTTCAGTGTTCCATAGCAGTGTTGGGTGACTACCGCTAATGATAATTTATTGTATATTTTTATATACCTAGACGTGTGGATTTTGAATGTTCCCAAAACAAAGAAATGTTTGAGGTGATGAATATGCAAATTACTCTGATTTGATCAACAAATATTGTATACGTGTATCAAAGTACCACAGTGTGCTCCATAAAAATGTACAATTATTATGTGTCAATTAAAAATAATAAAAAGATGGAAAGGAACAGGAAAAAGGAATGAACACCAAGGGTGACCAGCATTTTCAGCCATGTTTTACTTTGCCATATTCACATAAAGATTATATATACTTTGCTTCAATTGAATTCTCTTCACAACCATATGGTTCATTTATTTACTCAGCAAATATTTTTTGGCATATACTATGTGTCAGGTACTATCCTAAGCAGTTGAGAAATATCAGTGAGTAAAACAAAGTGATCCTTATTTCCTGTGTGCTTTCGTTTTAGTGTGTGTTGGCATAGTAGGGGAAGACAAACACTAAGCATAAAGAACAAGTAAATTTTACAGCATATTAAGGGTGATAGTGTGGGGGAAAACGTAGAGCATATTAAGATAATCAGTAGTCCTCTTGTAGAAGGGTTAGTAGGTTACATCTTAACTATGGTCATCAAATTAGAACTTATTGAGAAAGTGACATTTGAAGGTGACATTTCAAGTAGGACATTTGCTCAAAAGATGATGTTAATCAAATGAATGGTAGTGTCACCATGAGACAGGCAGAACAGGCAAAGAAAATGGCAGAAAGGAGCATGGGTCTGTACACATTGCTACTGTGACTTAATTCAACTTTGAAAAGTAATACATAGGTGACATCTCTTAAATGTGGATACATTTTTGGTACCCCTGTATATCTAGATCTAATCTATATATCTATCTACCTGTTACTTGTTGTTGCAATTGAAGACAGAATGCATTTGAGAAAATATTTAAAAGAGGGATGTGATGATTCAAGTATCTGAGGGAAGAGCATTCCAGGCAGAGGAATCAGCCAGTGCAATGCCCCAGATGAGGGAGAATGACTGGAATCTTCAAGCAACATCAAGGAGGCAATATAGTTGGAGTATAGGTGAGCAAGGGGGAGAGTCTAAGATGAAGTCAGAGATGCGGGAATTTTGAGGCCACCAAAAGGTCTTTGACTTTAAGTGACATGGAGAGTCATTGAAAGGTTATAAGCAAAGAGTGACATGATCTGACATATGAAAAATTTGGAGGCTTATTTTATAGATAGTAAAATGCATGTTTTGAGTATAATTTGATAAATTTTGAAAACTGTGAAATCTATGAGACAATCACTCAATTCAAGATATAGAGCATTTACCTTACTCCTGAAATTTCTCTTATGACCTTTGCTATGTTCTGAATATTTGTGTTCCCCTACAATTCATATGTGGAAACCTAAACACCAATTGCAATAGTATTAATAGGTGGGGTTTTTAGGAAGTGATTAAGTCATGAGACAGAATTCTTTCATAAAGGATTAGCAGCTTATAAAAGAAGATAGAGGGAATTTATTTGCCCCTTCTGCCATGTGAGGATGGAGAAAGTGCCATTGATGAAGCACAATCCCTCACCAGACACTGAATCTGCTGGTACTTTGATCTTGAACTTCTCAGACTCTAGAGCTGTGAGCAACAAATTTGTTTTGTTTGTAAATGCCCAATCTAAGATATTTTGTTACAGCAGCAGGAATGGACTAAGACCTTTATTATTTTATCATTTCCTTCCTTCTGTTTTCTTTTAATTTGCCCTTCTTTTCTAGTTTCTAAAAATAGGAGCTTAGATCATGGGTTGGCAAAGATTTTTTTGTAAAGGGCTAGATGGTAAATATCTGAGGCTTTGGGAGCCATGCACTCTATGTTGCAACTGTTCAACTTTACCATTGCTGCATTGAGCTGTCATAGACACCATGTAATCAAATTAGTATGACAGTGTTCTGGTAAAACTACTAACAAATACAGACAGCCAATTGGATTTGATCTGCAGGCCACAGGTTGCTGGATTACATAATTGATTTTGAATCTTTCTTCTTTTTAATTTTTGCTATTGTAAAAATTGCATTTGGTCCTTCTTTCTGTCTTCTTTATCTGCTGAGATTCTCATTTTTTAATCCAGAAGAGTCTGTAATCACCCATTGAAGAATTTTTATAAGGGTTGCTTTAAAATCTTGGTCATACGGTGGAATAAAAATAAATATCAACAAAGATCCCCCCAAACCCACAAAGACATGGACACTAAACAGCATACTAAGCAAATCCTGGGTCAACATGGAAATCAAAACAGAGAAAAAGATACCTGGAAACAAGTGAAAATGAAGAAACATCTTACCAAAACCTCTGGGATGCCATGAAAGCAGTACTAAGAGGGTAAACAAACACACATGAAGAAAATGGAAAGACCACAAGTAAACAGCCTAACAAATCACCTTAGGGAGTGGGAAAAGCAAGACCACCAAAACCCTACCTTCAGCAGGAGGATATAGATCACCAAGATAACAGTCCAACTACAAAACATAGAAGACAAAAATATCATAGAAAAAAAGTCAACAAAACAAAAAGCTAGTTCTTTCATAGAATACACAAGATTGAACTTTTTATCATTATGTAATGTTCTTTCATTTCTTTTTATATTTGTTATAGCTTAAAAGTTGTTTTGTCTGATATTAAGATCACAACTCCTGCCTTCTTTTGTGATCCATTCACCTGGAAATTTGT
>CAUYQG010194467.1:0-14691 GCA_963574415.1 Tarsius wallacei
AGTGGTTTTAAGTGGGCATGTGATATGGTCAGCTCTGTGTTTCAAAGTCCTAGGGAGGTATACGAACGGGAGACCAGGGAGGCCTGTGAGGAGGCTCTTCTGGTGACCTAGGACAGAGAAAAGAAGGCCAAAATTAAGGACCTGTCCACGGGGGTGGGCGGACTGGACCAACTCAAGCTCAGAGAGGAAGGAGTCGGGGGTGACTCCAGGGGTTGGGCGTGGATGCCTGGCTGGGGGATACAGGAGCCAGAGGAGCAGGCTTGGGGGAAGAATTCCATTCAGGATACACTGAGCTCTCATTGCCAGTGGCACATCCAGGAAGAGGTCCACTGAGGACAGTTCTAGAACCTGGAGAGAGGGCAGGGCTGCAGCACAGTGAGCACTGAAGCTGTGGAAGAGACGAAGTCACCCAGGAAAGAAGTGGGCCTTGGAGGTTGTCTTGGGGCACAGCAACAAGAGAAGGTGGACAGGAAGGTGTCCTGTAAACAGCAGGAGCTGCAGCCCCTGGAGAGGTCTGGGGGAAGGGGATGGAAGCCCGGTGAAGCCTGGGGGCGGGCGTGAGTTGCTGGCAATGGGATCAGGTGCTGCCCAAGGCTCGGTGAGATTGGGAACATGGCACATCCAAGGGGTTTGCCAACTAGTGCTCACGGGTGGCTCGGGTGGGGTGTGCTGGAGCAGTGGGTGTCTAAGGCAGGATGCAGGAAGGCCTTGCCAAATGACTAGGAGGTGGGGAGGGAGAGATAGGTCATCCAGGAGGGGAGAGAGGGCCTGGAGCCCAGAGGGAAGAATTGCCTTGAGGCAGGAGGGGGCCATCCTGTCCTTGAGAAGAAGGGAGGGAGAGGGTTTGTGTGGTCAGAAGTGAGCTGGTTGGTAGGTGGTGTGGAGTGAGAGGCCCCACATGACGGCTTCTCACCTGCACAGAAGGTGAGATGGTTTCTTAGGGGTGTGTGCTAGGGCAGAGGACTGAGGGGAAGGGGCATGGGAAACCGTGCTGTCTGGACAGTCTCAAGCCTCTTGGACAGAGCTTGGCTGAGGTTACATGCCATGAGTGGAATGTGGCCTGTAGCGTGTGTTCCTGATTGGCTGGGTGTTCTCCAGCAGAGTGCGGCCACCTGGGGCTGGCGTGCAGAAGGCAGCCTGCTGGGGTGTGGCCTTGCAGGCCTTTGTGAGGTCCTCCAGCCCTGTGAGGTTGGGCTCATTCCGCAGTCTGGAAGCTCCACCTCCCCCAACTCCCACACCTGCAGATTTGGAGCTTGGATTCTTCCCTGAGCCCGTGAGCTCTGCCAGGGCCAGGAGAGAGAAGGGGACCAAAGTTTGCTTCTGGTTCCAGCAGACTCCACCCAAGCCAGGAAGACCCTGAGAGCCAGGAGAGAACCCTGCCTGGCCACCGGGATTTCAGTGGGAAGGCAGAATTGTGTGGGGACGGTGTGAATCCTGCCTCCTCTACTGCTGTGTGACCTTGAGCATACTACTTAACCTCTCTGAGCCTTGGCTTTCTCATCTATAAAATGGGCATAGTGAAGCCATATTAACACTCACTGAGGGTTTACCATGTGCCAGTGCTGTGCTAAGTGCTTAACATGCTTTATTTCATTTATACTCCATGTCAGTTGTGTCAGGTAGGTACTGATTGTATCCCATTTCTCAGATACAAAGAGGTTATATAACTTGCCAAAGTTATTGTAGAGCCCAGATCTGGCCCAGGTAGCCTGGCACCAGAGCCCATACCCGTGACTCCTCTGCTGTGGAGATCCTTGACCAGAGTCCTGGCAGAATGGGTATGGACATTCAGGTGACAGTGAGGCCACTCAGTGCTCACCTGGCTCCTGAAAGGCCCTCCGTAAGTGCTTGCTGTACAGCGACCATGACCCTCCTGTGCTGTGTACCTGCAGGGGTAGAGGCCAAGGGGGACACCGACAGACTCACACCCGAGACACTGAAGGAGCTGGTCAATAAGCCTGAGCTGCTGGCGCTGACAGAGAGCTTCACGCCCGCCCAGACGGTGGCCTTCTGGGTGCCTGAGTCAGAGATGGAAGCGATGGAGCTTGAGCTGGGGGCCGGGGTGCGGCTGAAGACCCGGGGCGACGGCCCCTTTCTGGGTGAGCAGCGTGACCCTCTCTCTGGCCTGATGTTCCTGCATGACCTGCAGGGTCTCCTGGCCTTGCTTCTGAGGCTTTTCCACCCCTCCTGCTTAGAGCTCATGGGAGCAGGCCAGTTCTGGTCTCCAAGGGGACATGACCAAGCCCATGAGATTTATTCCTAATTCCTGGGCAATGCCCTGGGGCCAGTAGGCGGGACATCCTGGATCCTGGAGTGTCACCTGATCCCATGGTTTCTGTGGGTGACCTCTCCCCACCATGCCTCAGGGAGTGCCACCCAGGGCCTCACTGACCACATCCAGGCCTGGAGAGAACAATGGCTTAACCCGGGCCTGGGAGACCCCACCAGAATGGGCCTCACCCCCACTGTGTGTCTGCCACAGGGACAGAGGACATTCAACTTCATCTCTTCTTTCAGATTCACTGGCCAAACTCGAGGCTGGAACAGTGACCAAGTGTAATTTCGCCGGTGATGGGAAGGCAGGGGCATCCTGGGCAGACAACATCATGGCCCAGAAGTCTTCTGAGGGGGCCGCAGCTGAGACCCGAGAGCAGGGGGATGGGGCAGAGGACGAGGAGTGGGTAGGTCAAGTAACTGTGTACCCGGTGTTCATGTGGTTACGTCTCTTGGCAGGAGTTTTGCACATACTGGTTGAAGTTGGGGTAGGGTAGGGAGACAGCAGGCTGAGTCTTACCCTCAGCTTTTCTGTGACATTCCTGGGAGTGTGTTACTATCAGGAAGATTTTTTTTTTTAAGGAATGAGGGGTGACAACCCGGGACCTTTCTTGTTGGTGGGTCTGAACGGTGTCAGGAGCAGGTGCAGAGGGGAACCAGTGACGGTCATGAAGTCTCAAGACATTTCCACTTCTGGCTGGATGTGGTGGTTGACGCCTGTGATCCCAGAATTTTGGGAGGCCGAGGCGAGAGGATTGCTTTGCAACCAGCTTGGGCAACATAGTGAAACCTCATCTCTACAAAAAAAATTAGCTGGGCATGGTGGCACATGCCTGTAGTCACAGGTACACGGGAGGCTGAGGCAGAAGGCTTGCCTAAGCTGAGGAGGTAGAGGCTGCAGTGAGCTGTGATTGTGCCACTGCACTCCGGCCTGGGTGACAGAGTGAGACCCTAACACATACACACACACATTCCACTTCAAGTGCATACATTTGCCTTGCCGAGGCCACTGAGCAGTTGAATGAGTGGTTTTCTCCCTTGGTCTGGGCTCCTTGCCCAAAGTACTGGAAAATGGCTGACCTGGTCCTTCCTTTTGTGGAGGGTCAGCCCCTAGTAACCCTCAGCCTATTCACACTTGTGTTTCTGAGAATATTTTACCCGAAGATTTGAACTCATGTCAGAAGGCCCCACGTTGAACATTTAAAGCAAATAAGTCACAGCAAAATGGACTATTTATCTAGGTGATGAAGATGGTGACTTCTGCCAGAGAAAGCAGGGGCAGGCAGACAAGAGCACCTGGATTTTCTTTTTTTTTTTTTTTTTGAGTTGGAGTCTCACTCTGTCACCCAGGCTGGAGTCAGTGGCATGCTTATGGCCACTGCAGCCTCAAAGTGCTGGGTTCAGGCAATCCTTCCACTTCAGCCTTCCAAATAGCGGGAACCACAGGTATGTGCCACCACGCCCAGCTAATTTTTTGATTTATTGTATAGACGAGGTCTTGCCACGTTGCCCAGGCTGGTCTCGAACCTTGTGGGCTCAGGCAATTCTCTCACCTCCACCTCTCAAAGTGCTTAGATTACAGGTATGAGCCACCGCGCCTGGCTTTCTCTTCTGTCTTAATAAAGCAAATCTTGGCCGGGCTCAATGGCTTATGCCTGTAATCCCAGCACTTTGGGAGGCCAAGGTGGAGGATTGCTTGAGCCCAGGAGTTTGAGATCAGCTTGGGGAACATCGCAAGACCTTGTCTCAACAAAAAAAATATGTCGGGCATGGTGGTGTGTGCCTGTAGTCCCTGCTACTCAGGAGGCTGAGGCAGAAGTATCACTTGAGTCCAGGAGATTGAGGCTGCGATGAACTATGATCATGCCACTGCACTCCAGCCTGGGTGACAGAGTGAGACTCTGTCTAAAAAGATAATAATAATAAATTTTAAAAATGTATATATGAAAATGAGTGTTTGACTGACACATGGTTGGAGCTGCCGGTCTAATTCCTGGGGCCAGCTCTGATGAGGTGAAGCCACGGCAGGTGGCCAAGGGCTCACAGGTGCCACGCAGCTGAACTGTTGTTTGTTGGTTGACTCACAGACTTTTATGACATATACTCTGTCCATGCCTCTTTTCCTTTCCTCTTGGATTTCTCCAGGACGACTGAGGCTAATGGGACGTGGACACCTCCAGAGCCCACCAGCACCTCCTATAACACTGTTGAGAATTTCATCCATCAAAGTCTACTCTGGAGCTGGAGGAGGCCATCTGCTATGCCTTACCTGGTTCTTCCCTATGGCCATCTTGAATACCCTTTGAACAAACTCTGCTAACACCAGATCTGAGACCATGGCATTAGCAGTGGGCTCCATGCTGGGCTCATGAGGGCCACTCCCTGGATGCAGGTCTAGCCTTCCTAGACATTTCACGACAACCCTTGCCCTGGATGTCTAAGGCAGGTGTCTAAGGCAGGTGGTGGGCAAGTCCCCAGGGCCATCTGAGAGGAAGTGGACCAGGTCTTGGTGCAGAACTGAGGACTACTCTTGTCTAAATGCAGGTGGTTCAGAGGATAAGATAGCAGGGCATTTTCCCTGGGCTGACTGTTCCCTGCATTCCTTCCATACCTCCCCCTCCTCGGCACGCTGCTCTCACCTGCTTCAAGCCTCCTGGTCCCTGTCCCTCTTTTCCCCCACAGAGTTGCCAGTTCTTTATTCCTCTGCTGATATTATGCCTCCCAGGGTTCCTATTGTCTGACCTCCCTGGCTGCTCTCCTGGGAGGCTGTTCCTGGGAGGCCAACAGTGTTCACAGGTGTGGCTATCTGGTCCACATCTCTGACTCACTCTGCCGGGCCACGTTTTCTTTTTGTGTGTGAGGTAGGGTCTCACTCTGTCACCCAGGCTGGAGTGCAGTGGCACGATCCCAGTTCATTGCCTCAACCTCCTGGGCTTAATGATCTTCCTGTCTCAGCCTCCCGAGTAACTTGGATTATAGGTATGAGCCACCATGCCTGGCTTTCTCTTCTGTCTTAATAAAGCAAGTCTTGGCCGGGTGCAGTGGCTTATGCCTGTAATCCCAGCACTTTGGGAGGCCAAGGTGGGAGGATTGGTTGAGCCCAGGAGTTTGAGCTCAGCTTGGGGAACACAGCGAGACCTGGTCTCAACAAAAAAATATTAGCCAGGCATGGTGGTGAGTGCCTGTAGTCCCTGCTACTCAGGAGGCTGAGGGAGGCAGAAGGATCACTACAGGTGCATGCTACCATGCCTGGCTAATTTCAAGCCACATTTTCGAGACCTTTTTTGTTGTTATTTTATACCTCGAGAACTTTTTATAAATGAGTAAATCTTCAGAAAAGAATTCATGCTGACTGGGTTATTATCAGGAGTAGATGGTCTTTCAGCTGAGCAGTTTCTATAGAGGGAGGCCATTTCTCCTTGGTCATGAGCATTGCCTTGTTGAGTCTGTGAAGAGATCTGGAGTTGAAATCTCCATGCCTGAGGACTTGGTGGCATATGGAGCCTGTTTGACCTGGGGAAAGAGGGTGGTAGTGAGCTTATAATTATCAAGTCCCCTTCATGTGTCACACACAGTGCCATATGCTTCCCATGGTAATAATTATAGCCGCTGACTGCTGAGGGCTTCCTGGTACTAGGACTTGTGCTGAGCACTCGCAATATCTTGTTACAACAATCCCATGAGGTACACATGATTATTATCCCCATTTAAAAAAATATGAAATGAGCTCAGAGGCTCCATGGATGGTGTACAGAGGAGAGAGGAATTTAAACCTAGGCAATCAGATTTCAAAGTTCACAGTCGTAACTGCTGGACTGTTCTGCTTCCACATGCACATTACGGGGGCGGGGGTGTCAGAGAGGTTAAACAACTTGCCCAGAGTCACACAGCTAATAAGGTAATAAGGAGCAGAACCAAGACTCAAATCCGGAGCTGTCAGAGGCAAAGCTTATGCTCCTTCCACTGTGCCCCGCTTCCCTGGCCTACAGAAGGGTCTTGGCTACAGGAGCCAGAGGATGTAGTAGCCTCTCACTGGTGTCCAGTGTCTGGATGGAGCTGTCTCACGGACAGGCCATGCTGGGGCCTCAACCATGCGGGTGGTCAGGGAGGCAGCTGAGCAAGAGGGGAACTGGGGACACTGACTGGGGTAAAGTCACCCAGAGGGAACATCCTACTGTCTGAATCACTGTGGCCAAAGTACATGGCACACTCGTATGGCCAGGCCACCATTCCAAAGAAGAGGTCCAGTTTGCCAGTAGGGGAGGTCTCGAGGAAACCCAAAGGGCTTGGTATCTGGAGGGGCTTCAGGAAGGGAAGGTCATTGTGGCTGGACCTCAGAGAATGGGAAGGGGAGGTGTGTTTGGGAAGAGGCTGGAGATGGGGCATGGCACCTTCAGGCATGTTAAGGATTTGGGGACTTCATCCTTGATATCCTGGAAGCCAGTGACCCCATGGAGAGTGATAAGATCTGACCTGTATGTTTCAAAGACCCCGTGACTGCAGAGAAACTTTAGGAACAGATGCCTGAGTGAGGCTCGAGTGGTTTGGCCTACGTCAGTGGCAGGGGAGATGGAAAGAAGATCAGGGTTTGAGGGGCACTCAGGAGGCGGAACCAGCAGGAACAGGAGAGGGAAGAGTCAAGAGTGATGCCGGGATTCTGGTGAGTGAGGTGGCTGCAGAAGCAGTGGCGTTGGGCTCTGGGTGACCTGCGTTTAGCAGGAGCCCAGACTGGCTACAAGCGCAAGGAGCTGAGACCAGCCTCCTAGGGGTGGGAAAACCAAGTGGGTGAGGATAAGAACAGAGTTCTGGGCTTGGAAAGTAGGGCGTGAGATAAAATCCTACTCCTAGGATTAAGAGGAGGATGGAAAGCTGCTAAAGCTCAGGCTGCATGGGCACCCGGGACTCACCCTGGCACCCTGGAGAGAAGACCCAGCCACAGCACACCTCTCACTCCCCAAGAGATAGGCCGAAGCTCCCGGTTTCACCGTACATCTGGCCCGGTTGGGCGTGGCCAGTGGATAAGAGCATCCGTAGACATACCTGTGGGTGCTGAGGAAATGAGACAGGGGCTGAAACCCTGGTACTCCAGGGCCCCCCTAGGGACTGGATCCCATTATTCCCCATGAAAAGTTGTAGTTACTTTTTTTTTTTGAATCAGAGTCTCACTCTGTCGCCTAGGTTGGAGTGCAGTGGCACGCACACGGCCACCACAGCCTCGACCTGTTGGGCTCAGGCGATCCTTCTTCCTCAGCCTTCCAAGCAGCTGGAATCACAGGCATGCACCACCATGCCTGACTAATTTTTGGATTTATTGTAGAGACAGAGGTCTCGCCACGTTGCTCAGGCTGGTCTCGAACCAGAACAGAAATTCAAAAAGAATTTCCAAACAGAAAAGAGCCCAGCAAAACAATGGAGGTGGGCGAGTGGCCGGCTCCCAGAATGGCCAGCCCCAGCCTCCATGGGACCAGGGCAGCCTTTCCCAAACCATGTTTCTTAGAGCAGCTGCCCTAAGTAAAGTTCAGAGGACTTTACTTGGGTCCATTTGAAGACAAGAAATAACTATCAATTCTCATCATTAGCCAGCACAGTAGCTCATGCGTGTAATCCCAGCATTTGGGAGGATTGCTTGAGCCACCCAAAGTGCTGGGATTACAGACATGAGCCACCACACCCGGCCTGGCTGCAGTTCCTTAACACAACTCATCACATGCCACAACCGTCTGTTCTCTGCTCAGTTTCTCCCTGTGAGCTCTGGGCAGATCCCCCCAGAGCAGCCTGAGGGATCTTCTGCAGGTAGGTCATAGATGATAGAACCAAAGAGTGGTGGTGGCATTTCTACAATCCAATTTGTTGGTACGTTAGGTTAAACTCAAACATTTCTGTAGAAGTTCTCAGAGCATTTAACATGCTAATATTTATTGTAACTCTTCAAGACAGTATGAGTATATATTTTTCCTGTTTCCTTGATTCAGAATCCTTTTCAGGTGAGGAGCACCTCATGGGGTAGCTGCTCTAAGAAACATGGTTTGGGAAAGGCTGCCCTGGTCCCATGGAGGCTGGGCTGGCCATTCTGGGAGCAGGCCACTCGCCCACCTCCATTGTTTTGCTGGGCTCTTTTCTGTTTGGAAATTCTTTTTGAATTTCTGTTCTTCTAATGTCCAGCTTGTCCCCCATTTCTGGGCCTAATTATGACTTTTTTTTTTTTTTTTGAGACAGGGTTTCACCTGTGGTTGCTCAGGCTGGAGTGCTGTGGCACGATCACAGCTCACTGTAGCCTCGAATCCCTGGGTTCAAGCAATCCTCTTGCCTCAGCCTCCTGAGTAGCTGTAACTACAGGCGTGTGCCGCCACACTATTCAAAAAATTTTTTTGTGTGGAAATGGGGTCTCATTATGTTGCCTAGTCCGGTCTTGAACTCCTGGGCTCAAGCAATCCTCCCAAATGCTGGGATTACAGGCCTGAGCTACTGTGCTGGCTAATGATGAGAATTGACAGTTATTTCTTATCTTCAAATGGACCCAAGTAAAGTCCTCTGAACTTCCATTCATATGGCAAAAATATTTGAACTCATCTCCATAAACAGTGATGCATTTGGGAAATGTACTTTAAAGGGAAAAAAAGACTCATCATTTTACTCAGTCACGTCAATAAGTTTGGGTTTGGGTTTTTTAACATGTAACTTCTGTACATCATTTTTAAAAATCTGCCTGGGGGGTTTTTTGATGAAAACTGGAAAACCTGCTAGACAAACTCTAAAAGAGCTGTAACACTTGTACACAGTTGTTGTAACACTATGCCCACACATAAAATGATATTACTTTTTCAATTAATGTTACATTAATCACTTTCCATATTGCCTCATAGTCTTCATAACCATTATTTTTAAGACTGACTACTGTTGAATAATTCTATCATGGCCTAATTTCTGGATATTTAAATTTGATCTCTGCTTAGCTAATATAATTGTTTAAAAAATGTTGAAAATGATAATGTTCCCTCAACCCACTTCCCCCACTATATTTTTGGGTTATTCCTTTGGAAAGAGATTCCTGGGAGTCGGATTACTGGGAATCTAAGAATCTTTTATGAAGTTCTTGTTACATTTCCAAACTGCTTCCCAAAAGGGTTTGTTCCAAACTATAATTTCACCAGAAATGTAGGAGAGAAGCATTTTCATGCTATCCTTGCCAGACTTGGGTATGCAAACATTTCTAAAAACTGATATTCAATATGGTGAAAATAATACTTTAATATATTCAATTTGCCTTTTCCCCTATGTATAGTGAGCATAAACATTTTCTCACTCCCTCAATGTATTTTCCCTTTTGTTACTCAGTTCCTTTGACCCTTTATCTACAGACGGTCTTATTTTTCTGGTTCTCCAACTCAAAAAAAACCCAAAATTTTATTTTAAATATAACCATATTTAACATTTTTTTTTCCTTTTAAGAAAATTTTTTTTTTTTGAGTCAGAGTCTCTGTCACCCAGGCTGGAGTGCAGTGGCATGCTCACGGCCACCCCAGCTTTGACCTGCTGGGCTCAGGCGATTTTTCTGCCTCAGCCTTCCAAGTAGCTGGAACTGCAGGTGAGCAACTAATTTTTTTTTTTTTTATTTATTGTAGAGATGAGGTCTCGTCAAGTTGCCCAGACTGGTCATGAACCACTGGGCTCAGGCAATCCTCTCGCCTCAGCCTCCCAAAGTGTTGGGATTACAGGCGTGAGCCACCATGCCTAGCCTTTAAAAAAATTCTTTTTACTAGCAAAATTGAAATATCGACATAGGTATATCTGTTGACTTTTTGTGATTTTTAATGCTTCTAAACTAGTACATATTCTCTTTTCAGATATTAGACATTAAATTTTGTTTTCTTTCATTTTAATTATTATCTAGTTTTATACTTAACTCCTTATTTTCAAATTGCTGACCAGTTATTCTAGTAGTATTTACTGAATTCCTTCTGTCACAATGTCACATATTAAAATGATTTTATGCCTGTAATTCCAGCTACTCAGGAGGCTCAGGCAGAAGGATTGCTTAAGGCCAGGAGTTTGAGACCAATCTAAAAAATTTTTAACAACATTATTTTATGCCTAAATTATCTATTTCAATTAAGTCTCCCTATAATTACAATTTGAGCCATCATAGTAGGTTTTAATTGTTGGTAGGGCTAGTTCCTCCTCATTATTCTGTTTTAGAATTTTCTTTGATATTCCTCCTCAACATTTGAAACACTTGTCATGGTTCAGTGGATTTTTACTGATTAAAAAAAAACCTCTGGCTACAAAAGTAATACATATTTGAGAAAAAACAACAATCCCACCACCCAAAGATGTTTTAAAATTACTTATAGAATGCCGGCGCGGTGGGCATGCCTGTAATCCCCAGCACTTTGGGAGGCTGCAGCAAGAGGATTCCCTGAGCTCAGGGTTTGAGACCAGCCTAGGCAACTTGGCAAGATGTTGCTACAATAAATAAAAAAATCAGCCAGGCAAGGTGGCGTGTACCTGTACCTGCAGCTACTCGGAAGGCTGAGGTAGAAGAATCACTTGAGCTCAACAGGTCAAGGCTGTGGTGGCCAAGTGTGCCACTATACTCCAGCCTGGGTTACAGAGTGACTCCAACTCAAAAAAATAATAATAAAAATAACTTATGTAGTACTCAAGTATGAACCATGCACTGTTCCAAGTGTTTATCCTTTTGTGTTTATTACTGCCTGCATGAGTAGAATTATTTTCCAGTTTTACAGTTAAGGAGGCTGGTACTGCCTGTTCTACAGATGAGGAAACTTGTAAAAAAATACTGAAAAATAGAAACAAACCAGGATTTGAATCGGGGCAGTGTGGTTCCAGGGGTGCGTGTGTGGCTCAAACAACTATTCCTGCCATTTCGTCAGATACATTATTGATATTCTGGTGTATTTATTTCCAATCTTGTGCAAAGTGGGTGTCTCTCTACATACTTTGTGTAAACTTTTCACTTAACAAACATGTCATGAACATTTCTCTATATCATACATCTTTCCCAGCATGATTTTTAATGCTTCTCATCTTCATGTACAGCAATACATTTAACCAATTTCTCATTTTGGAATCAGTTCGCTTCCCACTTTTTTCCGTGTGATAACACTGTTGAGATGTAAGTTCTTGAAGCTAAATCTTTTCACACATCCACCATCATTTTACTACAAATTCTAGAGCTGGAAACACTGAGTCCAATGTTATACATGCTATATATTTTGAAGGCTTTTATATTGCCAAACAGCCCTCCGGATAGATTTGCAGCTCTATCCACAGCTCCTTCCGTAGTGTCCTTACCTACACTAGGCCATTAAAAGAAAAAAGCAGGCCGGGAGCGGTGGCTCATGCCTGTAATCCCGACACTTTGGGAGGCCGAGGCGGGAGGATGACTTGAGATCAGCGGTTCAAGACCAGTCTGGGCAATATAGCGAGACGTCGTCGCTACAAAAAAATTAAAAAACGAGCCGGGTGTGGTGGCTATTGCCTGTAATTCCAGCAATTCAGGAGGCCAACCAGCCTGCACAAGAGAGACCCTGTCTCTATTTTCAAAAAAGGAAAAACCAAAAACCAAAAACAAGAACTTGACCCATTTCGGATCGCCAGTACCTTTTAAATGACATCGCACTAAAGATGCCTCACTTGCACATTCACCGTCTACCATGGAGAAGAACCCACTAGCACGAGGACACGAATACAGTATTCACTGCAGCATCATCTGTAATACTGAAAAATAGAAACTGAATGCTCTTCAACCGAGGAATGGCTAAATTAAGCAGCGTCTCACACCGCAGGGCGTTATGCGAGAGCCAAGGAGAGGCACGACTACGAGTTTCGTTGCAGACGGCGAAAAAGGGCGCCCCTCTCCCTCCTCTCCGCCGCAGGTTCGGTTTCCGCTTCCGGCGTGCTCTGCTTTGCCCTGGGCCCGGGATTCCGAGGCCAGCGGTAGGTCTGGACGTGGGGCACAGACCCGGATTCGCGTCCTGACCAGGTCTCACTGGCCAACCCACGCGAACCGAGAGGATGCCGCTCCACGACGTCCGCACTTGCCCTCCGCAAGCGACCGCGCCACCCCCTTGATGGCGTCAGAGAGGCCGGACCTTTCGATGCTCGGGCTCCTGGGCGCCGTGGCCAAGTTTCCGGGTGCCTCTCTCCGGCGCGCACCAACCGGAAGTTCCCATGTTGTGGCGGAAGGAGACACTTTCTGGGAGTAGCCTGTGCTGAGAGGAGCTTGGCCGGCAAAGATGATTCAGGCGATTCTAGTTTTCAACAACCACGGGAAGCCGCGGCTGGTCCGGTTCTACCAGCGTTTCGTGAGTGCGGCGCGGCTTCATCACTCCCCTTCAGTGCGCCCGCGCCCTCTTCCCTCCCCCTTGGCCCCTCGGCGCCTGAGGTCACCGCTCACTGACCACTGTCCGTGCCCCTAGCCCTGCGTAACCAGTGTCCCTGGCTGGGCCGCCGCCAAGGCTCTGCCCCACACCCCATTCTCCTTGGACTCTTTCTGGACCCTGGCATTTCTGTGACATTTTCCCTTGGGTCTCAGGGCAGCAGATAAAGGAGCGACAGTGGGGAGTGTGCCTCCTCGAAAACTAGCATGACTGAGTCACGTTCTTAATCTTTTTGGTTGTTGACCGCAGTTTCGCGAGGAGCGCGAAACACTCAGCTTCTTAAAGTTTTTCTTTTAGCCAGAGGGTCTGGGGAAGTTCTTTTTTGGGATTATTTTGTTTGTGTTGGCTGAGACGCGCCAGGAACTGGATATCCTTTACTCTCTAGAGTTGAAGAAAGTCAGTTTAAAAGTGGGAAAGAAAAATGATGAGGAATTATAAATGGTGCCGCGCGAGGGCTCAATAAATGATCATGCGAATTTGAATTTTCCAAAATCGTTCCCCTTGAAAAGCACAGACATTATTTGCCTTCTGCTTCCCAAGATTTTATTTCTTCATTGCTAGGTTTCAAAATGTTACGTCACTGGGGGACTGGTGAAACTGAAGAGGGGAAAGAGTCAGAAAACTGATGTTCAGGGCACAGGCACCACCTTTTCTACTCCTGTGTCTGTTGACAAGTTAATACACTTTAAGGACTTTTATTTCTTCTTTTGTCAAATAGAAATGAAAAAATAATTTTACCCCTTCATAGGATTTTAAAAGCTATATTATATTTATTAAACAGATTAGACCGAGGCAAAACTGATTGTTCAATGTAACTATTCTATTTGTGTTTGCATTTTTGTGTGTGAATTCCTCCCCTTCTTTCTGCAGCGTTACAAAAATATAAGTCACATACTATACACTTCACCTATTTAAAGTGTACAAGTCAGTGGTTTTTAGTGTGTTTGCGGCGCTGTGCAGCCATCACCACAGTCAATTTTCATCACCCCAAAAAGAAACCTCTACCCATTAGCAATCACTCCCTATTTCTCCATTAACTCCCCCAACCCTAGGCAACCACTTATCTTCTTTCTCTAGATTTGCCTATTCTGTGCATTGCATAACAATGGAATTATAAAATATGTGATTTTTTTGTGTCATCATTTACTTAGTATAATAAATATATTATTTTGAGTTGGAGTTTCACTCAGTTGCCCAGGCTAGAGTGCAGTGGCATACTCACAGCCATCCCAGCGTCTATCTTCTGTGCTCTGGTGATCCTTCTGCCTCAGCCTTCCAAGTCGCCGGAACTACAGGTGCACATTTCCACGCCCAGCTAATTTTTGATTTATTGTAGAGACAAGGTCTCGCCAAGTTGCCCAGGCTGGTCTCGAACCCTTGGGCTCAGGCAGTCCACTTGCCTCAGCCTCCCAAAGTGCTGCAATTACGAGCCAAGCCACGGAGCCTGGCCTAGTATAATATTTATAAGATTCGTCCATGTAGCCGGGCTCGGTGGCTCAGCCTGTAATCCTGTGCCTTTGGGAGGCTGAGGTGAGTAGATAGCCTGAGCCCGCAGGTTCGAGGCCCACCTGGGCAACTTGACGAGACCTCATCTCTACAATAAATCAAAAAAAAAAATTAGCCGGGCATGGTAGCGTGCGCCTGTAGTTCCAGCTACTTGGAAGACTGAGGCAGAAGGATCGCCCAGCAGGTCGAGGCTGTGGTAGCTGGGAGCGGCCACTGCACTCCAGTCTGGGTGACAGAGTGAGACTCCAACTCAAAAAAATAAAATAAAAATAAAAATAATAAAAAAAAAGATTCATCCATGTAGTAGCATGTATCTGATGTTCTTCATTCCTTTTTATTGCCAAATATTTCATTGTGTGGATATGCCATATTTTGATTGTCCATTCATCAGTTGATGTTTCTGCTTTTTTATTCTGAATAATGCTGCTATGAACATTCTTGTGCAAGTTTGTGTGGACATGGATTTTTATTTCTCTCGGTTATATAACTGGAAGTAGAATTGCTAGAT
>CAUYQG010194469.1:0-22709 GCA_963574415.1 Tarsius wallacei
GCTCAAGCCACTATAATAATTAGCAGCCCCCCGTATTCCAATATCCCACATAACCCAACTCTGCAATTTTTCTCAGTTTGATGATACTGCCCCTAGTAACAGGCAGTCCCTTTACTGGCATTTGACCTGAGTAACCCCTAAAGCCAGGTTGCCCATTGGTTTTCTCCCTAGGGTTGGGCATCTGACTTGTCAATGTAGTAGTGTATAGTGTGTAGTGTAAACACACTATACGCTGATAGCAAGAGGCTTGCCATGCTAACAGTTTCACTTTAAATTCGTCACAACTGATCTCAAGCAGATTCTTAATGTTACTCAGGCATTGTATTATATTTTCCTGGGACATGACTTTTCATACTCAACTGGAAGATGGCTCTGTGCTCTCATTTGTTCATCAGATCTCCAGCATTCCTAGCCCAAACTTGCAGTCACTTGACGGCCTGGCCTCCTAGTCCCCTGATAAGCCAGAGCCACCGAGTGAGAACTTTCTCCCACCACATGCTCCTCCTAGCACCTGCCCCCCTGTCTTCTGCTTGCCCTCCTGTCTCTGAATCCTTGTGCTGCTGTTCACGGACATCCCCTCCACAGAAACACCAAAATATGGCTAAAGCTACTCTCCCCATGGCCCCCCAGAGCATCTTTCCTTGTTGTCCCCCAGATGGTTCCCTTCAGCATGCGAAAGTGTTGTTTCTCCCGCCTAAAAGCAAAACCTGCTCTTGACTCCACTGACTTCTCTACCCCTCTTCCTAGCAGCAATCCTTGAAGACGGTGTCTTCTCTCCCTTCCCTCTTCTTCTACTTTCCTTTCCCTTTAACCAGTCCAGTCATGCTTATACAACCAACCACTACCACACGCAAATGGTTTCTGTGAAGCTCACGAGTCACTATGATATTTCTACAGATCATGGTTAGTTTGCAGTCTCACATTATCATTAACATAGGTGGGCATGCCTTTCACCTTTAAAGCCAATGTCCTCACTGGGCTCCTAGGCCCAACCTCCTTTGGCTCTCTTATGGCCTTGCAGGCCACTCTTTCCCAGTGTCATTTGCTGGTTTCTCTTATTTCCCCCTGCTTTTCACGTACAGAGTGTCTCTAGTTTGAGTCCTTGAATGTCTCATTTTCTCCTGGTGAAAAGTTTATTCGGTCTCATAACTTTAAAAATATTTAAATACTGAGCACTCCCAAATTTGTATCTTCAGTCTTGTTTTCCTAAGACTCCAAATTCATTTATTTATTACATTTCTTACATCTCCACCAACAGACATCTCAAATTCAACATGTCCAAATAATGAGCTCCAATGTTATCCCAATCCCCCAAAATAGGAAAAAATGAACTGATCTCCCCTCAGTTTTCCCCATCTCAGTTGCTAGCAATTCCATCCTTCTTGTTGCTTGAGTCCAAAGTCGTGGTCTTCCTCAAGTCTTCCAATTCTCTAACATACTCAATTCATTGGCAAACCTTCTGGCTGTCTTCCAAATATATCCGGAATCTGGCTCCTTCTCTTCACTTCCCTGGGAGCATCCTAGCCTGAAGACACCATGCTCTCATAACTAGATCATTTTAATATGCCCCCGCTTCTACTCACGCTTGCCTCCTGATGGTCCATTCCCATCACCCGTGCCCAGAGTGACCCTGTTATGGCGACTAGGTCACGCCGCTTCTCTGCCCAAACTTCCCCCGATGGTTTTGCGTCTCACAGTTCAAGGCCACTGTGGTCTGATCCTACTGCCTCTTCCATGCCGAGTCCTAATGTCTTGCTGCTTGCTTGTGTCCTTAGTCCCGATCGTCTAGAGCCGTTTCCTCATCTTGCTGGGCACATCCGTTGGGTCTGGGGCACTAACTTACCCTCTTCTTTGGCAGTCCTTCGACACACTCACATCCGTCAGACCGCAGCCTTCACGTTGGAGCAAAATCTCAACTTCTTCGTGGGGTCTCTATGGTCATAAAAATTGAAGATGCCTCCTTTCCGTTCTCCCATTACCCACCACACTTACCACATTATCACATTACTAAATAACATGCTCTCTATGTCATTACTTTGTTTGTTTTTTTGTCCTTCTGTTCTCCAACCCCTGCCCCACACCTCCAAAACTATAATTTTATGAGAACAGAGGAATTTTGTTCATGGCTATATGCCAGTCTAAGTGTCTGATTTTAATTGGTGTTTAATAAATACTGCCTAATGTGATATTATCATTTATCCAAAGTATCGCCCACACAATTTGTTAGTATTGTTATCATGGAAGCTTAATACAATACAACTCAAACCAAAACATGAACAACTTTCAGAAAGCAGGAAGTATAATGCATTTCTAAATATCTACCTCTGATTTGGCAGAGTAAGACTGATGAACAAAACTGTCATCTATCTTCCACCCATCCATATATTTGCATATAAGTAGTTTCGGATACGGTACAATGATTTCATATACAGACATTTCCTATTTAGGTGGTGAAGTAAATGGTTGCTTAGCTGTTTATAATACTCCTATGAGAAAATTCTGTTTCTAGATTACATTTTAAATTCTCATGGTTATAGATATTTTTTTAAATGCCATCATCTGTCTGATGTAGACAGGCGGTTGATTCTTGTGCTCAATTTAATTGCATTTTGTTGTCGTATTACAGCGTAAATTTCATGCTATTATAATGCATCTAAACATCTGGGAATTAAATATGCATAAGTATCTGAAAATCAGTATAAACCTATATCTGAACATTTTGTAACTTGAAAATATGCCTCAAAGTAATACCAAATATGGCACTGAATCTAATGGAACAATGGAAGAAAAATTAGGAAATAAGTGTAATTAAAAGTGTATAGCACATTTGTATAATTGGGCATTCAAAGTATTTTATTATGAACATTTCTAAAAGAGTCATGTTTTAAGATGTTCATTATCACTGAAGATGTTGACTGCAGAATTAAACTACATAATTAATAAAGGATGATAATTTCACAAAATTATACAAAATTTCTCTTACTATTTTCGAAAATTAAAAATGTTTCGAAAATTTAAAATGTCTGATAAAATGTTGAATAATGATCTGAAGGTCATTTTTGTGTAATTTTATTTTGCTTTCATACCTATTATCTTTAACTTCTTCAACCATTAATTTTTATTTAGTAATCATTGAGTCTTAGAAGAAATTTACAATCCATATAAGGAACTGTGACGTTTGTGATGATTCCTTATTCCCACTCTTAATTATTACATAAGAATCTCATGAAGGCAACAGTGAAAGAAGGTAAATTAAGCCAGAATCTTTCTATGCCTTCCTTCTCTCTCAATACTGGACAACAGCACATGTGCTTTTCCATGGCAGTGTGTTACAATTCAGTACTTAATGATTTTGAATAGCTGTGCCTAATTTACTTTTCTGAAGATTTTAGTTCATATAATTTTTTTTAGTACAAAAGTATTTTCAAGGTTCAATTAACATTAGGTAGCTGGAACAAAGATTCTGAAATTGACTCTGGCTAAAAAACAAAACAAAATCAATCATCTTTATTTTCCTCAATCTGTTTGTATTTTTAACCTTAAATAGCCTAAACGTTAATAGGTAGATACACCTTTCTAACATACGAGGGGTGACCCCCCCAAAAACCTGGGATTTATTTATTAAAAATAGTGTGTTTATTCTTACATGTTTAAACTTCAGTCACCTCCAAAGCACTCTCTGTTTGATGCAATACATCTGTCGAGATGCTTTTTTCACTGCTCAAAACAGTTCCTGAGCTCGTTAGTTTTTATGTGCTTCTACTGTATTTTCTACTGTATTTTGGTCCACCTATTCCACATTGGCAAAACATTTCCCTTTGAGGACTTTTTTCAGGTGGGAAAAAAAAGGTTGCCCAGGGCAAGATCATAGGAAATTGAGGGTAGGGCACAGAAGTCACGCCATTTTGGGTCCAAAACTGCTGAGCTCTCAGCACGATACAGGTAGGCACCTTGTCATGGCCACAACTGTTTGCCACAACTTGGGATATTTTTTCCGCAAATTGTGATGCAATATTCTTAAAACTTTCTGATAAAAACTTTGATCTGAAAGACCCAACTCTGAGTGTGGCCCGCCCTCCAAAAGAGAACTTTGATTTCTTTGGGATCTTCCCTTGTAAATATATTATAGAAATATCCATTTAAAATATAACTATGTGGAGTATACATGGAAAGACTTGGAAAAGATATGAATCTTGGAGATCTGAGTTCTTTTGCATTGGAATCACTCATTTTGAAAACATCTAATTCCATTTGCTATACACATTTATTGAACAGTTTATTTGTCATGGCATTGTAATAAGTGCCAGCAAGGTAAAGGTGATGTAGTCTCTCTTCTCAACAAGAACTGAAGGTTTTTTCTCTTTATTATAGCAAGTTGATCTCTAAAATTACAAAATTAACACCACTGAGAAAATTGTGACAATAAATTTACTTAAGCCAAAGGGTTGTGACTGTTTGGAACTGCTTGTCCTTAAGCATAAACTATGGGTGTTACTTGAGTGAGACTGTAATTTAAATTGAGCTGTGAGATGTATTCAGCCTAAGTTGTAAGCAACCTCTTAGTCATCCTTATTAAAAAAAAAAAAAAAAAGTTTGGATAAATCTTTGACCATATTAAATATGTAGAAAAGACACTTATCTAAGAGTTGGCAAGTATGAGATGAATTAGCTGAAGTGGGTTCCCAAAATTTCTTCTGTTAGAGATAGAGGAATTGAAACAGCCACCAGGAAGCAATTATCAAGTATGACAAAAATCATTTATATTTGAAAACTACTTTTCAAATAATTTATGGATCATAAACTTGTTTATTAGTAAGCTCCCTCTATTTGAAATCATAAAATGTAAAATCAGAAATAAGAAAAAATACAGAATATGAGCTTGCTGTGTCATGAAAGGAAGTTCAGAATCCATAAAACAAAACCCTTTTATTAAGTAATAGCTATAGCAGTATTGGAATATGTATGAGGAACATACATACAAACGAAATGGCTCATCCAAACCTAAGAAAGTCCATATTCAGACACTCAGGTCTAAGAGGTGTGGGCATGAGTCTAACTAGAATATCATTCAAGCAGTGATAACCCCTCCCTGGGTAACCAGGCCCTGACTGGATTGCTAATTAGATACTTTAAGTTTAAAATGTTTCTTCTTTAGTTCTTTTGTCTTTAATTCCTGAATAGCACTCTTAACTTTTCTATAGCTCCTACCACCCTGTCCTACCCTTCAGAATGATATATCATTAAGCATTCAACCCAAAAGTCAAAGACCTACATTAAAATTCTGGCCATGTCCTTAGCCAGCTGTAGGACAATGAACAAATAAAATCAACCTCTCTTAGTATTACCTTCCCATCTGTAAAGTAAGTGTGCTAGACAAAGTCAATTGAAAATGGCGATCTGACTTCTGGGCTGGTTTGCAGATACCGTGTTTTCTCATGTCTGCAGTGAGAACCACTGTGTACATACAGTATCACTCTTCTGGTGATACTGACGGGAAAACATACATTGAGTAATATAATACACATATGACTTCTGAAATGGATAAAACCTAAACAAAAGTGTAAATGAAAAAGTTCTGGTTATCCTGCATGTATGTTTATTTATATATTTTATTAAAAAAAATTTTTTTTTGAACTGGAGTCTCACTCTGTGGCCCAGGTTGGAGTGAAGTGGCACGCTCGCGGCCACCCCAGTGTCCACCTGCGGGGCTCCAGCGAACCTTACGCTTCAGCCTTCCAAGTAGCTGGAACTACAGGTGCGCACTTCCACACTCGGCTAATTTTTTGATTTCTTGTAGAGATGAAGTCTCGCCAGTTTGCCCGGGCTGTTCTCAAACATGCGAACTCAGGCAATTCACTCGCCTTGGCCTCCCAAAGTGCTGGGATTACAGGCTGAGACATCAAGCCCGGCCATATTTATATATTTTCAATAACTTATAAGTAAATAATGTTACTTGCAACACAGTAATGACTAATTTTTATGTATTTAGAAATTATCTATATTATGCAAAATTGTAATACATAATTATATGTATTATAATTTGTTACTATAAGAGGATATATTAGTATGACTCCATATAATGGAGTTACTATATATAAATATACATCATTTATTAGATTATTATTTACTATAATAACAAACAAATTGCTTATTATATAATTATTCTTAAAACTCAATATTTAAGAAAAATAGCAGTTATTTTTGCTTTTTTGTTCAGAAAAATTCTTATTTGCTGTAAACTAGCTTAATTTTTTTTGTTTCTGATCAAAATTTACCACCTGAGTGCTTCCAGTGTCCAGCAGTGATTCTATATGAGTGGGTAAAAATAGGCAAACCTTTGGATACAGAAATATACTCCATGCTTTTTTATGTCGAAATTTGCTTAATAACAATTCAATGAGGATTGATCACATGCCAGACACTGTGTGATTTATAATGACATAAGACAACATTCCCACTCTTGAACCACTTATCACCTGCCCCTACTGGCCATGCTATCTTGGAATAAAATCTCCAAGTACTTAGATACTCGAAATCTGTACTTGTTTATTGTAATCTGATTGCAAATCAAATTATAACAATATACTAAATTCCACTATTGTCCCTATAGTTAACTTTGTTTCACTTAAACACAAATAATTCTCAGTGAATTGAAATCACATTAAATATTCAGGCAGCTATTCTGAACACTTAGGAACTCTGCTAGGCCATGAAGATAAAACCAGCTCTGCTCATAAGCCACTTCTGTGAAGAAAGAAGTTCTTATATGTGGTGCTTGACAACATATAATGTATATATAACATACAATGCATTCATAGTATAAATACTACTGCGGTTGATTTCAAGCAACCCACAATTTAACAACCAGCCTGCAAAATGCTTGAATATTTAACAATCATCGTTTATAAGCTGGTATTAGCCAGTTTTAGCAGACTACCTAATAAAACGTAAATAAGTGATACTTCGTACTTAGTAGGGAGAAACATGAAGACGTCTTATAGGACCCTCACTTTAGTAGTATTGCAACCCACGAGGACGGAATGACAAGTAGCTGGGGAAAGCAATGTTGGGATTGCATCTTCCACAGGTTGACAAGGTTCTCCAGGTTGAGGCAGTATGGAGATTGGGAAGATAAGATTTCTTGACAGAAGAGGCAACGCGTGTTAAGGAAAGGAAAATGTATAAAGCGTGGTATGTTTACGTTCTGGAATAATATGAGGTGACCAGAAAGACGTGGAGAGGCGTGGAGACAAGAGACGCATACAGCAGGAATTAGAGAATCTGAGGGAGTCTGGGGATGCAAGCACTTGTGGATGATATTAAGGAGTTGAGCAGGCTTTGGTGGCTTCCTCAGTTCGAACAGGGAGGGCCATGACTGACTTTCTGTTCTAGAAAGATCACTCTAGGAGCAGTACAGACGATGTTTTGGAAGTGAAAACTTAGGAGGCAACTGCAGTATTCCGTGAGTAAAATCATGAAAGCTTAAAGAGAAATATTAGGTGTGATGTACTTGGGAAGATTCTGTATCATTTAAAATAACCCCAACCCTCCCCCCACAAAAACTAATGAGGAAATATTGTTCAGTAATCACAATAATTATTTTTAAGATCATAGTTATATTTTCCTCAATATAATTTCATTTTTTATTCTAAGATTTTCTTGTTAGCAGATAGTCTTATTGTTTTCTCTTTCTCGGTGTAATTAAGATAATAAATTGTGTGGAATGTTCCTTTCTTGTCATGTCTCTATATAATGTTGCTTCAGTCAACTGAAATTATATTTGATTCTAGACATAGCAACAAATCAAATGTGAGTAGAAAATATGAACGAAAGAGCAGATTTGATTCATGTGCACATTCCTAACCAGCCCAGCATTTACCAAATTAGATATTTTATGGAAATTCAATGAGCTTGCCAAACACGTGCAAATAAAGTGTTCATCTTACTTCAAAGGGCGTATTTTGTATAAAAAACAACTGCTCTTCAAAAGCTGATTCAGTGAGCAAAAAAAAAATTTGTGTACTTTTTATCACACATTTCCCTTCCTATCCATATTTCACACCCCTTCCAATTTTGAAACAATACCTGTGTATTTCTAATGCAGTGGCAATTATTTATTCTATTTGAAACCTACCAAGGTTCCATGACAATGATAATGTCAGCCACATAAAATGTTTCAAACTTTTGCATCTGGTACTGTCCATTATAGCTTCTAGTATCTTGTGGACATTATAGTAAAAGTTCCATGTAGAAATTTCAAACTTCAGGCACTTGGTATTTTATTTTCTTATGGCATCTTGCTACACTCAAATGCAGCCACTGTTTCTTAATGATATTTTCACAAAAATATGAGTGAGGGTTGTACTAGTTTACACTCCCACCAATGGCGTAGAAGAGTTCCCTTTTCTCCACATCCTCTCTAGCATCTGTTGTTTTTTGAATTGTTTCTGATGTCCATCCTGATTAGAGCTAGATGGTATCTCAGTGTGGTTTTAATTTGCATTTCTTTGATTATTAGCCAGGCTGAGCATTTTTTCATGTATCTGTTGGCTACTTGTATGTTGTCTTCTGAGAAGTATCAATTCATATCTTTTGCCCACTTTTTAATAGTTTTTTTTTTCCTTTCAGCATGTTTGAGTTCTTTGTAGATGCTATATGTTAGGCCTTTGTCAGATTTACAATTGGCAAATTTTTTTCCCATTCTGTGGGCTGTCTTCCCGATCTCTTGGAGGTTTCTTTTGCTTTACAGAAGCTTTGCTGTTTGATGAGGTCCCACTTGTCTATCTTATCTTTTATGACATTCACTTTTGGAGAGTTGATCAGGAATTTGTTGCCTACTCCAATGTGCCTAACAATCTCTGTGGAAAACACTGTGGCGATTTCTAAAAGATTGACCTTCCATATGCCCCAGCATTTCCCCTACTGGGAATATATCCAGAGAAACTCAAATCACTTTATAAAAAAAGATACCTGCACACGCATGTTTATTGCAGCATTAATCACAATAGCAAAAACATGGGGCAATACCGTCTGGTCTCCTTCCGCTCTGGGAGCTTTTCTGTCCTCTCAATAAATCCTGCTTTCAAAACAAACAAGTAAACCAACAAACAAACATGGAACCAACTGTGCTGCCCATCAAAAGTGGATTGGATGAAGAAAATGTGGTACAGATACAAGATGGAATATTACCTAACCATAAAGAAAAACAAAATGATGGACTTTGCAGTAACTTGGTGGATTTAAAGTCCATAATACTCAGTGATCTATCTCAGAAACAAAGCTCTACAAAGTGCGGCATGTACTCACTCATAAGTGAACCCTGAATAATTATCATAATACCATAAGAAAGGGATTGACAGTAGTGGGACACTGCGAGGGGAATAGGAGGGTACACATAACATCAATAAGAGTACCCCAAATTTTACCTGTATGATGACCACTTACGTATGTAACTACTCCTGAATCATACCCCGCATTTTAAAAATAAAAAATAAAAAAACGAAATGAAAGTCCTATACTAACTGAAAAAAAAAATATATATATATATACACACATACACACACACATACATATACACATACATGAGTGAGGGAAGAATCTGAACACCATTGGTACATATGCCTGCTTGAAGAGCTGCTTTTCTGCTAAGGATCATAGCATTTATTTTTGATTATAGAGAGGAGATAAACACAGACTCATATTTGAGGAACAAATTTTAAACCCATGTGAAAACTTCTTCAAGTTAATGTCTGTATTAATGAGCAATTAAACTAATGAAGTAATATATTATGATGCAGTCACAAGCTGGTGACCTTTAGGGAACATCTGCCCCCTACTACCTTCTTTGGGCAAACTCAATATTAATTTTTTTTCTACTACCGTTAGACAGGTAATGGTAGTGTCATGAAGTCTTCCTCCCTCCCAGCTGAAGGAATCCCACCTCTGAACCTCCCTTCACGGTCTCTGCCTGAGCCCCGCAGACCTTCGAGTGAGCACCTCTTGGGAATAGGGGCCGGCAGAAACTCTAGTCTCAGTGCTGGATTCAAATCTTGATTCCTCTAATTACCAGCTGAGTGACCTCTCAGAAGCACATTGTTCATTTGATGTAGGTTTTGAGAAAACTTTCTAACCACCAGTGGAAAATGTTTGTCTTTTAGGGTGTACTCAAAATGGTACTTAGCAAGCAATGTAGAACTAGTAAGTCCTATGTATATCTGTAAGAATTTAATTAAAAATCTCTTAATATTTTCAACTGCTCACTTTCTTCTTTTAAAATTTTATTTTATTATAGGAATGTGGGGTGCAAGTGAGAATTAACTACACAAGTAGGCAGCATACAGGTGAAGTTTGGGCTTCTAACTGTTTCTCACTTTCCCTGGTAATGAACCAAGTGCCCTTCGTGTTGTCACGTGCCCTCCACCATCCTCGCACCCTTCCTCCCCTAGTAGTGCCCAGTGGTTGCCGATCCCTCCTTTGTGCTAATGTGACTAATGTTCAAGGCCCACATATGAGTGAAAACATGCGATATTCAGTTCTTTGTTTCTGTGATAGTTCACTTAGTAGGATGGTCTCCAACTCTATCCAATTTGCTGTGAGGTCCATGATTTTCTTCTTTTTATGGTTGTGTAATACACCATTGTGTAGATGTAGTTTTTCTTTATCCAGCCCACTTTTGATGGGCAGAAAGGTTGGTACTATGCTTCTACTGTTGTGAATAGCGTGGCAATAAACATGCCTGTGCAGGTGTCTTTTTTGTACAACAATCTATGTCCCTCTGGGTATACTCCCAGGAGAGGGATTGCTGGATTGTATGGAAGGTCAATTTTTAGGACTTTTAGAAATCACCACAACTGCTTTTCACAGAGGTTGGAATAGTTTACATTCCACTAACAGTGTAGAAGTCTTCCCTTTCCTCAACATCTGTACCAGCATATGTTGTTTTTTGACTTATTATTGATAGTAACCCTTACCAGAGTTAGGTGGCAGCTCACTGTAGTTTTGATTTGCATTTCTTTGTTGATTAGTGAGGCTGAGCATTTGTTCATGTGTCTGTAGGCTGCTTGTATGTTGTCTTTCGAAAAGTGTCTATTCATGGCCTTTGCCCACTTTTCAATGCTTTTTTTTTTCTCTCTTCACTTCATTTGAGTTTCTTGTAGATCCTGGATGTTAGGCCTTTGTCAGATGCAAAATCTCTGCAAATATCTTTCCCCATTCCATGGGTTGTCTCTTTACTCTCTTGATAGTTTCTTTTGCTGTGCAAAACTTTTCAGTTTGATGAAGTGTCACTTGTCTATCTTAGTTTTTATGGCATTTGCTTTTGGTGACTTGGTCAATAATTAATTGTCTATTATGATGTATATATGGGTGTTTCCTATGTTTTCTTCTAGGATTCTTACAGTTTGAATTTTTACATTTAGGTCTTCGATCCATTTTGAGTTGATTTTGTATATTGTAATAAGTAGGAGTCCAACTCCATTCTTCTGCATGTGGTTAGCCAATTTTCCCAGGTTCATTTGTTAAATATAGTCTTTTTTTCCCCAGTGATTGTTATTGGTAGCTTTTTCAAAGATGAGTTGATTGAGAGACCATGTTTTCACTTCCAGAATCTCTGTCTTGATACATTTGTCTATGTGTTTATTCTTGTACCCATATTAGGCTGTTTTGGTTACTGTAGCCTTGTAATAAAGTTTAAAGTCTAGAAGTGTAATTCCTACTGCAAGCGAGAAAGGTCAGACTGGCTACAGATGAAAACCCATCAGAATCACTCCAGACTTACCTTCAGAAACACCACACGTCAGAAGAGATGGTTCAATCTTTAACATTCTTAAAGATAAGCAGTTCCAGCCAAGAATTTTTTACCCTGCCAAGCTAAACTTCATCAGTGACAGATAATTAAAATCCTTCCAAGACATTCAGTCTCTAAGAGAATATGCCACCTCCAGAACTGCCCTCCAGGAGACATTTAAGAAGGTGTTGACCACCTGTGTCTGCCATCATTTTCTGGTCTCCATGTGTTCAAAGAAACCTTTGTTGGGTACAGGGTGCTTCACCCATCCAAAAGAGTTTGGTATGTCTCTGTCTATCAGTAGCTTGGTCCCCACTCTCTACCTTACTTGGTGACAATAGCACCGGGTCTACTGCTCCATGGTGGCCATCTTGGATCTCCCTCTCAAGTAACTCACTTCTTATTTTGTCTTATCAACCACAACTTCCCTGCCCTTTCTCTTTTGGTAGCTCTTGTTATTTTATTTTAGAAAGTTATAAGAGTTACTTTAAACATGAGGATTCATCTTTGAAGAGGACAATTTTTGTGTGAATTTCCCTATGTTCTATGGTTGTAACAGAAGGATCTTCAAACTCTATATGCAACATTTCAGACGCTGCAATGCTGCATATGTGGTTTCATGGAATAATCTAATCTCCAAAATTTTCAAAACACAATGAGAAAGAGAAACTAGTTAACAAATGATAAACCTTGTCAAGATAAGCTAATCTTCAAATTAAAAATATGTATTTAGAAGCAACTGTTAGAAAGAAGTTAAGAGGACTGAGCTAGAACTGAGGGTCATTTTCTGTATATTTTGAAGATAATTACAAACTATAACAATCTTCTTTCTCCTTTCTCACATGTGGAAACTTCTCCTACTCTTTCTAGGCTGCCAATATTTTTCCTTTCTTTCTTTCTTTTTTCTTCCCAAGCCAGTCCACTCTGCACTCTTTTTCCCTGGAGCACACGTGCCTTTCCAAACTAATTTCTCTCACTTTTTTCCATGGGCTATTTTCCTGTCCTGTTTTATTTCTCCTCATGCCTCAGGGAATCCTTTCAACACACTTCAGAAGGACCAGGGAGTCCATGAACAATACTCACTTTTAACTCTATGGACTCCATCCTCCACTCAAATAGTCGGTTTTGAAATACGTTAAACTCCAGGTGTTTGAGTGTTGTTGGTGGGGACGGGAGAAGGGAGATTGGTCAGGGAGATTTCAGGAGCACACAGGGCAGGAAGGCAAGGAGCGAAAGGACACCACGTCTGTACTTCCTACCCCTAGCATATATTAAACATCGTGAGTGCCTGTTTCTTCAACCCTGACTGATGCCTGGATACTTCATTCAACTGTCCCACACTCCCCACACTCTTTTCTTTCTTTGTCATAACTGTTAACCTTGTCTTTGGCAAAGAAGACTTTACCATACAAAATTTATTTGCAAAGGTTACAACAAAGAAGAATGCTATTTCTTTTAAGCACTATTGCGTAAGCAAAGCGAGTGTGTTTGTGACTCCCTCCTACCTTTTCCATTTTGCATTTCATCTCTCTCGGGCATCACGTGTTCATCAGACTCCCTCCTTGCTGGCCTCTGTCATTGTGACACGAAGGCTTCCTTTCTTCCAGCACCACAGCACTTCATGTTTCTCTGATGAGGAACATATATAGGACAAGATGCGGTGCTTGCCTTACGTGCATCAGATCTTCAAGATAGGTCAAAAAATCACACTTTTCCCACATACTACATATAAGTTATTTGAGGGCAGGGACTGAATTTTTTCACTTATCCATAACTTTTAGCACTGAGCATACTGCCTTGAACTTAAAAAAATGTTCTATATATAATTGAATCAAATTGACTGAGACTGTTGTTTTGTTTTGGTAGATGAAGATATCAAAAAGTCTAAATTCATCATGCCAATCTCTTCACTGAAATTCTTATTTTAAAAATAATTTTAATTAAGGCATTAAGACAGGTATAGTGGTACAAATCCAGTCTCAGGGGTCAGAAGTTATGGTGTAAACCTTAGTATCCAGTAGGGGTTTAGATCTCCCCATTTCTGAAGTGAGATAAGGCTTTCTTCATAGAAATGCTGTACAAAATCAAAGGGTTTTCTGTACTAACATATATACCAGTCCAAGGAGGATTTGTATTTAGAAAGGTAGTTTGAAACAGCCCAATGCATTAAAAATACAGGAATAATTCAAAGTGCGAGGTCTTGTTTCAGGAACTCAGCAGGATCTCTGTCTTCTTCCACATTAAAACACTTGATTTCCCTCTAAGTTATTTTTTTCTTATGTAACTTGAGATGCGAATTATGAAAATAAAAAGTAAGCAATACATGATTTGTTGGGATCTTTTTTTATCAAATGAACCTAAAACCTGGCTTAATTGAAAAGGATCCGAGATGCATTTTGTATGACATTTTTTTGAGAGAGGGCAAAAGAGCCAAGAAAGAAAGAAGAAATCATAGAAAACAAGGTAAATCTCTGCAGCACTCTCTACTCTTCATGATCTTAATTTAACACCAAGCACTGACTAAAGTTATTTTATCCAAGTAGCTCTTATTATCACTAGGTGAAGTTGTGACATTCTAAAACATAATCTTGCAAACCATAGTTAGTTACTCTGGCATATGGGCTACCACCAGGATTTGTTCTTGACAATACTTTTACCAAACCCATAGGAATGCTGTGTGACCATTTTTATTATCACAAATTTGTGTCTACATTCTTTCTAGAAACTTACTATATATTTTGATTGCCTATGACACCAAATTAGCTTAAGTGTCTAAAAGATGGTAAAAATATTCACTGTTAGAGTTAAACATAGAGTGAACACCCATCTAAAGTTATTCATTGACAAGTCCTCAGTGTTTCATTGCTCTTTGATATTCCTGTATACATTCTGTAAGATACAGGAATGGGTTAAATATATTAGGGATTTGCTTTTGTAAATAATTCATTAAAATGATTTGAGAAAATTGAGGTAGAGTTTTATATTTAAAGCACCCTTACTGAGATTGGGATTTTAAAGTTAATTCAGAATGCCCCTTATGTGGAGATAGTTGGGATTCTGATACAAACAATGAAAAGACTGTAAAAGTTAGCTGTAATCGTATACTATTTTTTGACTGTTGGTAATTTACACTGAAGATACTCTGGTCTATAAGCAATCCCATTTTCTTCTCATTTGCAGTTCAGGTACTTTGGGAAGCACAGTCAGTATTTCAGACCCTTCAGATAAATTAGTGCTGCAGTGCTTCAGGGAACAATTTATTCTTTGAAAGACTTTAGCTTAGTGTTGTACATTTTGGTTTTCTAAGAATATCTCTACATATAATCTAAAATGTTGGTGTCTGTGTTTTTGCTAGAAGAAAGGATGTGTTATTATTTTGAAGCCACTGAGTCAAATACTGTCTTCACCCAAAAAGCTCTAGAAATTGCTCCTGGTCGCAAAGACTTTCCTGCTAACTGAAGTAAGAAACAGCCCCCCCTCCCTTATCTTGTTCCTGAATTGCTCATGATTCTTCATTTCTGTCTTCAAAAACATATGCTGGACTGTTTGTATGTTTCCTAGCTATTGGTTTGAAATTTCTTTGTCTAAGGATATAAACTTTTTTAAATATTTGAGACAATGTTTCTTTACGTGATATATGTTTGAGAAGCAAACCTTATATCTAACATATTTAATTCTACCCCTTAGGAGTGTCCTCGTGAGAATTTATATACCTGAGCACTAAATGGAAATTTGAGGTCGTTCAGAGTTTCTCAAAGGCAGGTAGGTTGATATCAAGTCCACATCCTTTTAGACATTACTTTTAATTACTTTAAAAGTAAACACACTTCCCATTTGAGTTGTGTTTCTTCAATTAATGAGATAACAAAGTAGTGTTTATAGGACATTAGCTGCTCCTCAGTGATAGCAAGTAAACTGCAGAAGCTACATCTGTAATTGGTTTTCTGATACAGACTCAGCAAACACACACAAGAGTGAAGTTCATGGAAGGGATAAACGGATTTAGTTACTTTCACAAGCCACCTTCAAAGAGTGGTTTAATTTTGTTTCCTTATAGCAGCCGCCCTTCCCCCAGCCCATTAGAGCTTCTTGATTTATGATCTAGGAGTTGTAGCATCCCAGTCTCCTGTCAGAAAATGTGGTTCCCTGGTGATACTGCTCTGGAGAGTAAATGAGATTCTAATAATTTGGGGTTATTACTAAAGTCAGGGTCAAAGGAATAACTTTTTTACTATTAAGCACACATACCAATGAAAATTCTCAATTAGCAAATTAATTTGCATGGTTAATAGTTCAATGTATAGGATACTAGTCATGAGACAGCAGAAGAAATGCTTCCTGGTACTCTCACTTTTCCGCAGTATCTAAGCCAGTTTATAATCTCTATATGATTTGTTATCATTAGGCATGCATATTACTTATGAGGATCAAAATTATATTTGAAGGGCCCAGGGGTCATTTGTTTTTACTAAGGCCCAATTTTCTCTTAAGCAATATCTAGAATTTGCTTCTTTGGTCTTACAAAATCAAATTCATTGATAATGGAATCTGTTGATATTTTCTGAGTATTTTGTGTATCAGTGCCTCCTCATAAGTTGTTTGCTATCAATAAATAATCAAATAAATACATGCTGCATGCCATTACCCTTGAAAAACCTCAATGGTTTAGAATTTCATTTCAAATTTTGTATCATATTGGTATTAATACAATTTATGACTAAATAGCAGTGGGATTGCCAGTTGAATAAAACACAAAATCTATTCTCAAGGAGCTTGTGATTTAAAGAGGAAATCAACATAGAAAGTGGATCATTGCATGGTAGTGGTGGTATCTCTATGAGCATTTATCAAGATATCGCCAAAGTGGTGGTGAGTGTATCTTGGGATGACATTTAAGTTAGGCCAGCACTTCGTAGGTACTTAGTCATTCTATTGAGAACTTCTTAAGTTCAGCTACTGGTTACAGATATAATTGGAAAAGAGTTTTTATGGATGACTCCTAAAGTGGTTCTGGCATTTCTACAATCAGAAAACTGCCAGGATCAAGTAACAGTCACTATCAGGAAGCCACCTAGAACAAACAGATCTTTCTTCCGTGTGGAGTGAGTCTAGAAAGTGAAGGCTAGCTTTTGGCCTGTGGGAGAAGGAAGGCACCAGAGCAGTCCTTCACATGTATCTCCGATATGTACACTTTCATTCCTGATTACAAGAACAGCCCTGACCCATGTAAGGAAAGCCTAAGTAAAAGATATTTTTAATATATAATTTTTTTAATTTAAGATATATGTTACTTTCTATTACCAGTTGTTGAGTGGAATATTTAATCCTAAATATTCACTCAAACCAGTCTGGGCAACATGGTGAGACCTCATCTCTAAAATAAATAAATAAATAAATAAATTAGCTGGGCATGGTGGAGTGTGCCTGTAGTCCCAATTTAAAGCTGAAGCAGAAAGATTGTCTGAGTTCAGTAGGTTGAGGATGTAGTAGCCATGATCATGCCACTACACTCCAGCCTGGGTGGCAGAGTAAGACTCCAACTCAAAATAAAAAAATATCTTACTGTATTGTGTATTAGGGAAACTGATAAGATACCCACCAGATTTATTTGTGATTTGAAATTTAGAAATTCCTATCATATGAATTCTGTTCTTTGCATGAGACAGTCAATCTATGCACACCCATGTTGATAGCAGCATTATTCACAGTAGACAAGAGGTGGAAGCAACTCAAATGTTGATCAATGAATGAATTTGTGAAGAAAATGTGATATATACTTACAATGGAGTACTATTTAGCCTTATCATGGTAGAAAATTCTGTCACATGCTACAGCATGTGGACAAATCTTAGAACATTATACTAAAAGAAATAAGCCAGTCATGAGGAAACAAATACTGTGTGAGTTCACTTATGTATGACACCTAAAGTAGTAAATGCATAGAAACAGAAAGTAGAAGAGTGGTTACCAGGGCCTGGAGGAGGAGGAAAAGAGGAATTGTCGTTTAATGGATACAGAGCTTCATATTTACTAGATGAAAAGTTCTAAGTCCCTCTTTTACAACCATGTGAGCATACCTAACACTATCAAACTGTACACTTAAATAGATAAGACAGTAAATTGTATGTTTTGTGCTTTTTTTTCTTAACAAAAATAAAGGTGTACAAAAGACAGTCAATCCACTGCTTTTGCATTTTAAAACATCACTATATCTGAAATCTTGACTAGTGAAATCCATAATATATGTCAATTTTCTCTGGAAAAATTATGCTACCAAACAAGCAGTGCATGGAGCACATTTTTGTCATGCGATTTTTAAAGATAATTTACAGAAAAGGCAATGCAAACTGACTGGATATAATAATTTAATCCTGACCAGGAAAATGATTTTGATGAACTCAGAAGATTCCCTCTCACTCATTCTATGATAACAAATTGGAAATCCCCTTATAAACAAGATATAAGGTCGCCAATGCATATAACAAACCTGTTCTTTGGAAAAATCACATCTCATCGTTGCATTTGGGGGAAAAAGAAAAAAGAGGTTGGGGGAGGAAGGGAAGAAAGAAGGAAGGAAGGGAGAAATAAAGCCTGGATACAAAACTTAGTTCTTAGAGAAAAAGCATGATGACATTCTCATTATCCCTGCAGAGGCTGTCATCTGAAAGACACACATTGCAAATGACATGGAACTTAAAAAGAAAGAAACAAACTTTCTGAGATCTAAAGTATAGCTCTAGAAACCCTTGTATTTCATTCTCTACAAATGAAAACCAGACTGTTTCTATTCATTCCGCATTTCCCCTAGAGATTTATTTGGCTCCAGAGGAGAACTATGGTACATGCTTAAAATGATTGGTATTAATGTTGACTTTCAGACAGCCAAGAAATATGAAATGTAGTAGGGAAGAACTGGCATGTTTCACACACTGTAGGCATTATCTTTGCTATTGTATTTATGTGAGATATGTTTTGCACAAAATGCAAATTACCAAAATGAAATCTGAAAAAATGTTTCAAGCCATTCTTGAACATATGCTTGCAGTACCTGTTGAGAGCATTTTAGATTAAAAATGAGAGGAGATTTAAGTGAGTTATTCTGAAAATAGTGTCTGTGGATATCAGCATGACAAATTTAGGCACATTTAGTTCTACTGGTGACCAACCTGCTTAGAAACCCTGAAACTATTTTCCCTTCCACAGTCATTCCACTGAGAAAGAAAGTAAAGAAAATGGCCCAGAGAAAAATGGTGATAAATAAAATGGAATGTTGGCATCACAGAAAGCAAGACTGTAATTGGAAGGCTATGAATGGGCACAATTTTTCTACTGGGGTGAATGAGATTATGAAGAAATACACCTTTCTTAAGTCTGTGATCTTTAGAGCATCCCTTTACCTCTATATACTCTTTTCCTTTCAATCTTTTAGAGAAAATCATTTTCTTATACTTCCACTTTCTAAAACTAAGAACGGTCGGTCTTTTCTTTCCTAATAAAAAAGTTGTCAAATGAGAGTTCAGTTGTATTTGTTATTTTGATGTAAAACTTGTCATGACGAGATGACAAAGCAGAGCAACTATTTCACATTCTCATATTAAAGACTTAAACATTTGTTTTCCGTTGCCAAAAACACCCATACAAACATAAAAGCAGATTGTGACTTTTGTAGTTATGGGCTTTAATGACAGAAGGAGTATGAACATATCTAAGGGGAAATATATTTTTATCTGCTCTTTATAAAGCAAGTGAATTCCTTTAGTGAACTTTGCCTGAATTTATGATGCTAACGCTTGATTGCACTGTATTTGAAGATGTAATTTGTATTTCAAATAGTACCCAGCAAATATATGTTAAAAATTCAGTTCTAAAATATTTGTTGAAAATTGGCACTGTAGGAAAGGATGTTTTGCCTTTAAATTTTCTGTCTTTCCCTCTCTCCCTTTCTCTTTTTTTAATTGCTATACAATGATCCGACATACAGAATATTTTCTAGTGTTCTTTCTTAGAATTACAGAAATTGTAAAATTGATTTATTTCTGTCTAATACAAGTTCATATAAACCTCAAGGGGATTTTCCTCAGAAAGTAAGTTCTACTGTTGCAGAAGCAGGTACCATCTTGCTATCTGGAGGGCGGCCCATATCTGTCCTGAACAGCAAAAGAGTGGTAATACAAATAAGACATTGCACTTTTAACTTTTCAGTTTTTTTCTCTTGTGTGACTTTTTATTCTCACAACAACAGTGTGAATGAAGTTGGGCTTATGATGATAATAAAAATGTTAACTGCCCGAGAGTGCACACATAAGTAGTCACTACAGAAGCCTCTGTGTCTACATTAGAATATGGACTCGGCCAAAGCACAGAGAAAGGAGAAGGAAATTCAACATATGCCATGTGAGCATACACAGTCACACACCCTTTGCTTGCATTCCTGTGGCAAGCTGCATTATTTCTCCCATTCCTCTTCTCAATTCTCTGCCCCTCTAGTAACCACACGCTTTGCCCTTTGGCTTGCCACAGATGAAGCTGGTCAGGGCTGTGTGATCTTCTCTGGCGTGTGTCAGTAGATGGAGGTCGGTTGTCGGAGGCTGGTTTTAAGCATCCCTCTTTGGCAGTATTGCATGCTACAGCCTCCCCGTCTTCTTCTCCTGGTCTCGGATAACCTGATAGTCCAAGGAGAATGATAAGTGGAGCATGACTGGATCTAATCTGAAGCTTGGAGCAGCCCGGCTGAACTCGGTCCTGATCAGCTGACCCCCAGATGACCCCAGGTGCATGTGAGAGAGGACCAATTGCTGCTTTAGGACGTTAAGTTGTGGCTGTCTGTTTTCTGGGAGTATTGTTACACTAGCTGATATTCTATGTTCTATGTACTCTCAGCAGTCATGAAACATTTTCCAATCCATCTAGGATTGTGAATCCAGATGTAAAAAAGCCTTTTTCTTTCTCTATTCTTGGGATACCGTAAATTAAAGCAGCCTCTTGGATTCATATAAAATGAGATCAATAGTATTCATTGTTACGTAATGAACTTCCATGCTAAGAAGAACATGCTGTCATAATTTAATGACACTGTACTAATCTTCAGGATTCTCCTTTATCAAATGGGTAAGATAAAACTCTTCATTCTTCCTCTTGGGATTCATTTATTCATTTACTCGTTTATTCAATTAATAGCTATTGGGAACCTTCTATTTTTCTAGAATGTACAATGATGTATAAGATAAAGTCTCTAATGACAATGGCTTCTAATCTGTCAAATAATATAGAAAAAGGAATCGTTACTTTTTAGTATATTGAGCATTGGAATAAAGTTAAGTTCTTGTAGTATCGGTATATAGTGGAGAATGCATTCGGTAGAAAGCAATACCTGAGAAAAGCCTTAAAGCACTGGGGGAGGAGAGAACAAGCTTATATTTTCATAAGCTTTGTAAATACAAACAGAAAAAATCATCTTTGCAGAGACAATCTGTCTAAATAATCTTAACTAATGATCAAATTTACTATAAACAATAATAGAACAAATGAACTTTTACCTACTGATATGAAGCACTGAGACTATAGCATTATTTATGTAGTAAATTTTGCTAAAACAATGGATAGCCTGAATGTAATCAAGAGGAAATAGCTGATAATCCTGAATTGACAGACATTCTACAAAATATCTGGCCTGTATTCTTTAAAAATGTCAGTGTCATGGAAGACAAAGGAATACTGAGGAATTCTTCCAGATTCAAAGAGACCAAAGAGCAGGATAACTGACTACTTTTGCTATATAAGATGTTTTTAGGACAATTGGCAAAATCTGAATGAAGTCTGTAGTGTGTATGTTAGTAACAATATAATGCACTGTTATACAATATTGTACAATAAATTTTGATTTCCAGATTTTGACATCTCTACTATATAGAATAATATCTTTATTTTGAAATAAACATGGAAATATTTAGGAGAAACAGGGTGAAGGTGCATATATCAGAAAAACAAACACTCTTTATTTTCTCACAGTCAACACCACACGGAACATTTCAGAGGCCAAAATAAGTGGGGATTTCTTACCACCAACAACCAACTTTCCAATAGACAACAACCAGGTGTCCTACAGCTTAACCCAATCCGACACTAGCTGGAGTCAGTGCCGACCCCACAGATGAAGGGCCCAGTTTTACAAGACTACTCCTCATCACCCATTGCAAGTCCCAAGGCATGACCTGTGACCTGTGATTCTGACTAACCAGCTGACAATCTAAGTACCCAGGACCCCTTCCTAAGTTTCAACAATTTTCCAGAACAGCTCGCAGAACTCAGGGAAACATGTTTCTTATATCTGTCTGTTTACTAGAAAACCTCTGATGGGCAGCCAGGTGGCAGAGCTGCATAGAGCAAGGCATGCAGGAGGTGTGGAGTTTCATGTTCACTCCAGGTGCTCCAGCTTCCAGGGACCTCCAAGCATTCAGCAACCTGGAAGCTCTCCCAACGCCATAGGACTGGGGTTGCTATTAGGGCTCCATTGCACAGGAGGGATTGATGATTAACAGTCTCCAGCCCCTCTCCCCTTCCTGGGAGGATGGAAGTGTGAGGCTAAAAGTTTTAAGCTTCTTTAAAAAAAAAACTGAATAAAACATGTATTTATTTATTATCATTATTAACAGCAGAGTTACATTTTCTTTTTTTAAATTTTTTTAAATTTTTATTATAAAGATGTGGGGTACATTTCGGGGCTAGGTATATAAACATTGATCATGCAGGTACCCTTGTTGATGAGGTATGCCCCTCTCTCCCCTAGCAGTTTCCCTCAACTCCCAATCCCATCCCCATCCCCTGCATGATCAATGTCTGTGTACCTAACCCTGATTTGTATTCCACATCTTTACATTAAAAAAAAAGAATTCCTTCACAATGAAATATTATGCAGCCATAAAGA
>CAUYQG010194480.1:0-25000 GCA_963574415.1 Tarsius wallacei
CTTCCAAGTAGCTGGAACGACAGGCATGCGCTACCACACCCGGCTAATTTTTTGATTTATTGTAGAGATGAGGTCTCGCCAAGTTGCCCGGGTGGGTCTTGAACCCGCGGGCTCAGGCAATCCACTCACCTCAGCCTCCCAAGGCGTGGGATTACAGGCTGAGCCACCGAGCCCAGCTATACACAAATTCTTTGTCAGATATATGTATTAAACATACACTCGTCCAGACATTATTCTAAGTGAAATAGGCGAAGCACAGATAGCCAAATACTGCATGATGCTACTTATATGTGGAATCTGCAACTGAACTTAGAAGCAGAGAGTAGAATGGTGGCTACCAGAGGCTAGGGGTAAGGGGGAATGAGGAGATGTAGATCAAAGTACAAAATTTCAGTTAGACAGGAGAAGTAAGTTTTTTGATATCTGTTGCAAAACATGGTGACTATGGTTAATAATAATGTATATTTCAAAATTGTAAGAAAAAAATTTCAAATACTTTCACCGCAAAAATAACAAGTATTTGAGGTGAAAGTAAGTTAAGTAGCTTTATTTAATCATTCCATATTGTATGTATATAACATCACTTTGTATCCCATAACTATATCTAATTGTAATTGGTCAACTTACAATAAAATATAAAAAGAAATATAATCTTCCAGTCTGTAGATTGCCTTTCATTTTGTAAGAGGTTTATGAAGAGTAGGTTTTAAAAAATTTTGTGAAATCCAATTCATTAATTTTTTATGATTAGTGCTTTTTATGTCTTACACAAAATTACTCTATCCAAATATAAAAAGATTTTCTATCATTCATATTTATTCTAGATTTTAATAGTTTCAGCTTTTGTGTTTAGGTCTATAATTAATATTAAATTAATTTTTCATTTGGTAAAAGGTAAGAGTTAAGATATTTTTATTTCTATACAGATATTCATTTGCTTTATCAACATTTGTTGAAAATACTCATTGAATTAACTTGACAACTTTTTCAACAATCAATTGTTTGGATAAAAGTGTGAATCTGTTTCTGAGCTATTATTTTAAATTGAACTATTTGCCTATCATTACTATTAACACTTTATGTCAATTACCATACATCTACTTGAAAAACAATTTTTTTTTGCTATTTGAAGTTGTTTGCCTTTACTAAAGTATTTAAAATCAGCTTTTCTAATACTACAAAAAAAGCTAACTGGAATATGATTAAAATTGCATTGACATTAAAGAATACTTTGGGAGAATTGCAATATTAATTGCATTGCGTCTTTAAATTCATAAACATGATTTAACTGTCAATACAATTGATTTCCACATATATTTTTTGTATCCTATGAACTTGATACATTTACTTTTTAGTCATTTTTTTCCCTTTAGAGTGTTTGGATATGGAAATAAATCATCATGTGATTTGTGAATAAATGCAGTTTTGCTTCTTCTTGTACTTATATATGTCATATATCTTTTTTTTTTTTGTCTTATTTCACTGGCAAGCATTCCTTATACAACACAATGAAATAAGAGTAGACATCCTTACCTTATTCCTGATCTTAAGGAAGATACATTCTGTGTTTTTCAACTAATTATGAAAGTAACTGTAGGTGTTCAGTAGATGTTTTTCATTAGGTTTGAAGAGTTATTTTCTATTTCTTGTATAATAAGCTTTTAATTAATGGATATTAACTATTATCATATGTATGGTCAAATACAATGGCTTAAGCCTGTAATCCCAGCACTTTGGGAAGTCACGGTAGAGGGCTTAAAGCCACGAGTTTGAGACCAGCCTGAAGAACATAGAGAGATACCATCTCTACCAAAAAAATTAGCCAAGCATGGTAGTACATGTCTGTAGTCCCAGCTTATTCAGGAGACTAAGGTGGGAAGATCGCCTGAGCCCAGGAATTCGAGGCTGCAGTGAGCTATACTCACCCCACTGTACTCTAGTCTGGGTGACAGCATGAGAAACTAACTCTAAGTAAATAAATAATCATATATTATATTATATATTTTCTACAATGATTCTGATTATGATTATAAGTTCACTCATTTTTTAACATGGTGAGTCTCACTAATCAATTTTTGAAGAATAAATTAAGTAGCCCATCTGGAATAAACCCGACTTGGTAGTATATTTCTTTCGTCATTATGCTGGATTCCATTATTAAGGATTTGGGCATCTATGTTTATGGTAAGTATTGGTCTTTCAATTTTTTCTTTTTTTTGTGTGCTTTATGTTTTGGTTCAGTTTTGCTATCAAAACAATACTGACTTCATAAACTGAATTAGAAGTATTCTCTCTTTCTGCTTTTGTGAAAGATTTGGTTTAAATTCACTTAATTTCTTTTTTAAATATCTGGTAGAGTGGATCTGAGCTATTCTGAGCCTTTGTTTTTATATAATATGTTTTTAACTGTGAATTCAATTTTTAAATAGTTACGGAGCTATTCTACTTTTTAAAAATTTTCTTATTATAGTTTGTACTTAGAAAAAAGTGTCCATTTTTTATGTTACCAAATTTCTTCATATAAAATTGTCCATAATATTACCTGTTATCCTTATAACTTCTGTAGCTTCTGTATATTATCTATGACATTCCTAATATGCATCATTTGTGTGTTTTTTCTTTTTTCTCAATATTTTAGCTACATATAGTGCAAGAAAAAAACAATTAGTTTAATGGATGTTCTCTATTTTTTCTTTGTTTTTTTTATTTCTTTGATTTCCGCTCTTATCTTTATTTTTACTTTCTTGTATTTACCTTAGGTTTAATTTATTTTTTTCTCTAGCTTCTTAATATGGAAAATTAACTCACAATTTTAAACCTCTTTTTAAAAAGTAAGCATTGAAATTTAAAAATTCTTCTTAAAGCATTTCATTTCCCAAATTACACAAATTATTACGTTATATTTTCCTTTAAATTTTGTTTTAAATATTTTCTTGTTTTCCCAGGAATATTCAGTAATATGTTTTCTAATTTGATAATATTTGAGGATTTCCCAGAAGTCTTATTATAACTTAATGTCAGAATTGACACATCTGTCTTATGTTTTTGGTTACACATGCCATTTTTATTGCAATATTATAATGGATTATAAAAGGATATGAATTTCAGTAAATGGAGATAACTGGGGGCTATTTTAGTGACTGACTACCATAGCTGGATACATATTTACTGTTATGTCTTTTAGATGAAATGACATTTTGTATATAACATCTCTCTTTATCTCTGAATATATTTCTTGTTCTAAAGTCTACTTTGTTTGATAGTTACATAGACACTCTGACTCTTTCAGCATTAGTTTTTATGTCATATGCTTTTTAATATTTTTCATTTAACCTGCATTTTTGCATTTAAATCAAGTTTCTTATGGCCATTATAAAACTGGGTCTAATTTTTAATTATAATTTGTTTACACTGTTTACATTTGGTGTAATTATTAGTATGATTGATTTAAGTCTACAACATTCTTAATTGCTTTCTGTTTGTCCTCCTACTCTGTTCATTTTTAAAATTTTTTCTTGCCTTTTATATGATTGACTGCTTTTAGTATTCTGTTTTATCTCCACTATTGTCTTCTAATTAGAGTTTGTCTCCAAATATAATGTACTACTTTATGTATAATGTAGAAATTTTCCATTCCCTCTCTATTTTGTGCTATTGTGCCATGCATTTTACTTCTCTGTATATTATTAATAGTCCATTATCGTTTAAAGTCATTTAAAATGAGAAGAAATAATTTTTTGTATGTACCAACATATTTTTACCCTTTCTGGTAATTTCCATCTCCTTAGTGTAGTTTTAAGATTCCACTTGAATAATTTTCTTTCTGTTTGAAGAAGTTCTTCAATATTGTCTGTGTGTATGTACATGTCTACTGAAAATTAATTATTTTAGTTATGTTTGGCTAAAAAATTTTTTATTTTGCCTTTACTTTTGAATGATATGTATAGATAGTAATAGAATTCCAGATTGTCAAGGTTATTTTTTCCTCTTGTAAGCACACTAATGATAGCATATTGAATTATCTTCCAACTGGAATTGTTTTGTATAAGATATTAATTGTACTTATCTTTACTCACCTGTTTACAATGTGTCTTTTTTCTTGATGATTTTAGGATGGTCTCTTCATTACATTTTTAGCATTTTGTTTTTAAAATAAGCCTTGCTGTATATTTGCTTATATTTATTTCTGTTTGAAATGTATTTAGATTATTGGAACTGTAAGTTTGTTGGTTTTAAATAATTTATGAAATGTTTAGATATTATATATTTAAATATAATGCTTAACATTGTCCTAAAGTCATTGAGACTTGGTTTTTTTTTTTTTAGACTTTTTTCTCCTGTACTTCATTTTGCATAGTGTCCCTTGATATGTCTTTATCTTCAACAATCTTTGTAGCTGTTTAATCTGTTGCATGTCCAGTGAATTCTTTATTTCAGATATTATATTTCATTTTTAGTTATATAAGTTCTAACTGGTTCTTTTGCTATCTTTCATTTCATTCCTCTTAAAATTCATGTTATTATTTAAATTTTTAGATATTTGTATAGTGACTCTTTTAAAGTTTTTGTCTACTAGTTTTATCATCTATGTCAATTTTTATTCTTTTTTATAAAGAATTTTTTCTTTACTGTAGGTCATGTTTTCTTGCTTCTTCATATGTCTAGTAATTTTTTATTGGATGCTAGACATTATAAATATAATATTGTTGACTTTATGGGTTTTTTATTTTCCTTAAAAAAGTACTGAATATTGTATTGAAAGATAGTTAAACTGTCTTGTTGATCACCTTGATCTTTTTCACATTTATTTTAAAGTTTTGTTATAACAGGCATAGGTAACAGGCATAGTGTGGTATTTACTCTATTCTAGAGCTAGGTTAGCCTTTCTAATAGAACATATTCCATTTGAAGTCTCTATCAAAATTCTGAATGCTCAGTGAGAGCTCTTTAGTTGAAACTTAAATCTATTCCAGCTCTGTATGAGCTTTTGAAATTGTTCAGTTGACAATCCTCAAAAACAGCTATTTTTCCAGTAATCATTTGTCCAGCATCAAAGCATCTCACAGTAATACATATGTACTATAGAAATTAGCAAAAACTATAGGACTTCTAAAGAGCATTTTAGGGCCATTTATTTGCATAGCTTCCTCTTCCCTTATATTTTTGTCCTCTAGATTCCAGCCAATTCAGTGGTGCTGAACTATGTATGGTCTCTGTCCTTTCAACTTTGCAAGGCTGCCATAATTTGCTTTGGTTCCCCATCATAGATAATGCCTTTATATAGAATGTACCTCATTTATTTCTTTTTTTCAGTGATCACAATTCTAGGCTACTAGGAGTCTAATGTGTGAGAACAGTTATTTCATGTATTTTGTCATATTTTCTAGTTGTTTATAACAGGAAGTCTTATTTGATCCACTTGATTCATGGCCAGAATAGAATTTCACTTTAATTTCAATCATTTTGTCCAAATGTTAAGTTCAGTGAAACTGAATTTTGCAAAATATTCCATGACAGTCATATTTTTCAGTTTTTCCTTTTGGGAATGCCTAAACAGCTACATGTGGAAGAAATAACAGCAAATGGTAGATGAGATGAGTTTATAAGCCAGTCTATATTATATCATTAGTGCTGTCCCCTATATGGGTGTGACAATATTCTCAGTAAATATAATTCATTGAATTTCAAAATCTCTCCCATACCCTCAACCTATGCAAAGTGAGGGTGGAGTATTCTATTAAAGTTTAAATATATTTATTTGCTTAAGAAAACCTTTGGGATTTTTTAAGGCACAGTAAGTGATTTCAGTTCTTTATATTATGACAAATTCAATAAAGCAAAGAACCAAAAACATGAGTGAAAAGAAATAGAAAAGGAGAATGTAATCACCCTGAATAAGATTATAGAAATAATAAAAATATGTTATAATATGGAATAAAGGAAGAAGGAGACACATTTTTTAAAGAAAGAGAAAAATATGAGAAAACTCTAACCAAGATATTCAGAAGTGAATTACTTAACTATAAAATTTCATCCATTCAATTTGTAAAACACCCACATGGTGTGACATGAAGCTCCCTATAGAGAGAGGTGAGAGAAGACAGCAGGTTTGTAGGAAGGAAGAGAGGTCAGACTTAGCAGAAAGAACAGGAGTAAAGCATAAAAGTAAGAAAGTGCAAGGCAAGTTCTGGAAATGAAAACAAAACCAGTTTGGCTCCAACGAGGGGGAGTACTATAAAATAAGACTGGAGATATAAAATAAATTGGGGCCAGATTATATAGGCTTTTGAATGCCAGCCTGAGGATTTGCTGCTCTTTTTGGTTAAAAATGGGGAGTTACTGAAGGTTTTTGAGTAGGGGAGTGAACTGACCTTTGGGTCAATTACTCTGGCTGCAATGTGTAAAGTAGATTGGAAGAGGGAGAGAATAAAAGTGAAGAGACACCCTGGGAGGCTATTGAATTAGATCAGGTGACAAGTAATGAGAACCTGAACTAGGAGAGTAGCAGTAGGACTGGGAAGAAAAGGATGAATTCAAGATATCTTTCATGGGTCAAATCTGTTGGGCTTAGTAGCTAATGAGATCTGAGAGAACTGTTAAAAATGATTTCTGAGATTTTTAAGCCTGATTTACTGAGGAAGTGATGAAGTAGGGGAATAAGGATAAAAAGCAGATTTCAGTGGTTGCAGGTGAACTCATGTGGGGTGTTGAGGGTGGTATATTTGTGGTGATAGAATTTTTATGTGGAAGAGGTTTTGAGAAGGGTTTGGATATGCTGGCCTTATAAATAGTGAAGAGTAGCAGTTTTCTGAAGAAACTAAGATAAATTCTAGAGTTAGAAGGAATGCATGTAGCTCATAGTTGGTTCCCAATAAATGTTGACTGAACAAATTATTATTTCTTCCAATGGACATTTTAAATTATTTTGTTAAACAAATATTTATTTAACAACTACTAAGTGCCAGGTTCTGGTTTGGATATTAGGAAATATGAATTTCAATAGGAATGATGTCTCCCTTATGGTAAACCTAGTCTAGTGAAAAGGGCCATTTAAGGAGACTTTACAGTAAATATTTAATATGTATTACTTTAGTTAAAGTACTAGTTGGTATGGAAGAAGACAGTGTAGAATCTTTCCAAGTGTAGAATGCTAAAGTGTAGTTTATCAAATGACTGACTCAGCTGAAAAATCAAGAAGGAATCAACCAGTTGAAAATGGATAGGAGGGATTTATGGCCAAGGGATTCTCAATTGCAAAAGATAATGCAGTTTGAGTCTTTTGAGGAATTGAAAGAAGTTCATTGTGACTGAATCAAGAGAGCAGGGAGACAGCTCACAGAATGGGAAAAAATATTTGCCAACTGTCTATCTGACAAAAGCCTAACATCTAGGATCTACAAGGAACTCAAACATGCCACAAAGAAAAAAACAAACAGCCCCATTAAAAAGTGGGCAAAAGACATGAACAGACAATTCTCAAAAGAAGATATACGGGCAGCCAACAGACCAATGAAAAAGTGCTCAGCCTCACTCATCATCAGAGAAATGCAAATCAAAACCACATTGAGATACCACCTAACCCCAGTAAGAATGGCCATCATTAATAAAACAAACAGCCGGGCTCGGTGGCTCAGCCTGTAATCCCGCGCTTTGGGAGGCTGAGGTGAGTGGATTGCCTGAGCCCGCGGGTTCAAGACCCACCTGGGCAAACGAGACCTCATCTCTACAACAAATCAAAAACTTAGCCGGGTGTGGTAGCGCGCGCCTGTAGTTCCAGCTACTTGGAAGGCTGAGGCGGAAGGATCGCCGGAGCCCAGCAGGTCGAGGCTGCAGTGGCCGGGAGCGGCCACTGCACTCCAGTCTGGGCGGCAGAGTGAGACTCCAACTCAAAAAAAAAAAAAATAAATAAAATAAAATAAAATAAAACAAACAACAACAGATGCTAGCGAGGATATGGAGACAAAGAAACACTTCTACACTGCTGGTGGGTATGCAAACTAGTGAACCTTTTTGAAAGACAGTGTAGCAATTTCTGAAAGAACTAGAAATTGACCTTCCATATGACCCAGCAATTCCCCTACTGGGAATACACCTGGAGGAACCCAAATCATTCTACAAAAAAGATGCCTGCATATGTATGTTTGTTGCAGCTCTATTCACAACAGCAAAAATGTGGAACCAACCATGCTGCCCATAGAAGCTGGACTGGATAAAAAAAATGTGGTACATACAAACAATGGAATATTATGCAGCCATAAAGAAGGACAAATATATGGGCTTTGCAGCAACTTAGATAGATTTAGAGTCTATCATACTCAGTGATCTATCACAGAAACAAAGAATGGAGAGCCATATGTTCTCACTCACAAGCAGACATTGAACAATTATCATAATACTATAAGAAAGGGATTGACAGTAGCGGGAAACTGCCGAGGTAGGGGTAGGATTGACAGTAGAGGGAAACTGCCAGGGGAGGGAGGGACACACCTCATCAACAAGGGTACCGACATAATCAACATTTGTATACCTAACTCTGAACTATACCCCACATCTTTTAGATAAAAAAAAAAAAGAAAAGAAGAAAGGTAGAGAGGTAGGTATGGAGCACTTCATGGAATGCCTTGTTCACCTTTTAAAGGAGTTGAGCTTTGTCTTAAGAACAGTGGAAATCCACTAAAGATTTTTAAACACAGAAAACAGCCTGATCAAATTTGCATGTTTTAAAGATTTATTAACTATTCACTCTGAGCTAAAATATTTATCAGGTCTTCCGGAGCTCACATACAAACAAATAGGAGCAGTGTAATAAGATAAGGTCTATAATAATTTAAAACGCTATTTATATAAGTATATACTTATTATACAAGTATAATATGCTGTAGAAACACAGATAAGAAGCAATTAATATTGTCTGCCAGAAAGGAAATATTAAAGAAGACCTAAAAAAAGATCATTTTAAGCTGGGCCTGGAACATTAAATAGATCCTTCAAATAAATAGTTTAAATTTACCCAAGGAAAATATTATTTACAACTTTTACAATCTCTCTTCTATTTCTAATTACTGCTTTTTTCTGTCACCAATTTTCTCTCTTATTGTTCATTTTTATTTGCCTTTAATGTTTGTATAAATTTGGTTGACGTATATAAATAATTTAAATTGTATAAGAAAAGCTACTTTAACTAATCAGTGACATGCTCAAGGCACAAATATTTACCAAGTAGTATATAAGCATTTCAGTATTTTAGCAACTGGTTCAGTTTTACCAGGAAGTATATGTTTCTGACCACTAACACCAAAAGTAAGCTCTGTTCTCTGCATCATCCCCCAGGAATTTGGTTTCTTGTGGCAGAGATTGCTAGTGTTTGCTCCTCTGATTTTGCCAATTCCTGTGCCCCTGAGCAGTCCATGTGACTCTGTTCAATGAAATAACTCAATGAAATACGTCTCTTCCAGAGTTGGCCCGAAAAGTGTCCCACAATAATGTTCACATTTATTTCTTTTCATTCATTGGTACGCCAAATCGGATGATCCAAACAAGTACTTCATAGAGACCCCAGGGAATGGCGGTGTTACAAAATGGAAGGAGCTTAGGTGACCGAGTCACTGCATGGATACCAGCTGCACATGAAAGCTACTCAGTCAATATCAAACTCTGAGATGAGAGAGAAATTTGTCTATATTAGGCTCAAACCACTAAAATCTGACAGTTATTTGCTACCACAGCTAGTGTTTAATCACCTTGACTTATATAGTCCTGTATGATTTTACTCAGTGCTTCTTGGAATTTGAATGCTGCTCCAGGTTTTCAGTCTCCTCTATGACTTCTACTCTTAGAAAGTCCCTGAAATTTTCTTCAATTAAGGATGTAATATCTTCTCTTTACATAGTCAATGAGTATAATATTAGTGTTGATTCTTAGGAACCTTGACTACATCTTAAAGGATTTTTTAAATTTTGATTTTAATTTTTAATGTTATTTATTAATTATTCCGGCTAATATACATTGAACAGACATTAAGTTATGGGATGGGTAGTTTCTCCAATGGTGTACCAGATATTAGGTAGGTTTATGGCTTTTGTTGTTCTAATAGGATAATACTACCAGGGAGTCATAAAAGAAATAACTCATAGCAAATTAGACTTATCCTGATATAAAACACAGCACTGATTTTTGTAGTTACAAAATATTATCTGGTAAAAGACACTCATTAAAGAGATGTATGCCAGGAGCAGTGGCACGTACCTGTAGCCATTGCTACTCAGAGGCTAAGGCAGGAGGATTGTTTGAGCCCAGAAGCATAAGGCTGTGGTATACTATGATCACACCTGTGAATGGCCACTGCACTCCAGCCGGGGAAACGTGACAAGAGAGAGAGATGAATTGCACATTGTTACCTAGTTCCAAATAGATACGGGATTAGAATTAGTATTAGTTACCACGTATCTTTTATAAATAACTAGGAATCATGTTTTTAGAAAACCAAAATTTTGTTTAACTACATAAGCTGCTTTTTTTTCCAACCAAAGATTTTAAGAAAAATGTCAGACTGTGTCTGGATCCAGTAAGAAGACTTAAAAACCTTCATCATCATTCTCTCATTCAGCATTATGTATGGTTAGCTCAAGCAGGTCTAAGTTGGAAACCCTGTTTGATGCCTACTGACTCTTTGACAGAGCCTGGACAATTTACATAACCTCTCTCAGTCATGAAATAATAGTATCTTATACTTCTGCCCTTGCTTTCCTGTGGTTCTTTTCTTAACACAGCAACCATAGTTAAAATGTTTCAGTCAGATCATTTTATGACTTTGCTCAAAACTCACCAATGGCTTTTCATCTCACTCAGAACAAAAGCCAGTCTTCATAATGGTCTACAAGGTGATACGTGATTGGATAACTGTCTGACCTCATTTTCTGTTTCTTCTCTTGCTCAACTGTATTCCAGTTCACTAGGTTTTCTGCTAGTGTTCAGATTTCCTAGTGAAAGAACTGGGTTCAAAAACATACCTGCTTTTCATCTTCTCAGCATCATTGGGGTTTCTGACAGTTTCCATAATCTTTAGAATAAACTCATAATCATAGTAAACTTTTTATTATGATTCTCATGTGTACACATAAAGTCATTCAATCCCCACAGTAACTCTAAGTGGCAATAATACTTAGTGATTTTGGACTGCGGCCTCTGGACCGTACTGTGTAGTTTCAAATCTCATACTACCACCGTGACTTTGGGCAAGTTACTTGACCTGCTTGAATCTCAGTTTTCTTGTCTCTAAAGTGAGTTTCTACCTAATAAAGATGTGATGAATTAATATTTGTAAAGTGCCTAGAAAGGGACCCAGTACATAGTAAGCACTACATAAGTGTTTGCTAAATATTTTAATAAAAATAAAATCTGAACCTTTTTTGTGCCTCCATTTCATTATGTGTAAAATGGGGATAATATAGGACTTAGTTCATAGAATTTTGTGAGCATTAAATAATATAGCATGTACAGATCATAAATAATATAGCATGCATGGGTACATGGAAGACTTTCAATAGTTAGCTGTTAATACTTACAACATTATAAGGACACGGCAGTTTAGATGGGTTAACTAAAATATTCAAGGTTACTCAAGTTGTAAGCAGCTGAGTTGGGTTTTTGTCCAAGACTACCTTGCACATAATGACTTTCTTAACCACAACTTTCAAGAATTATAAGCACTTTTTTGTTGTTGTTTGTGAGTCCCTACCATTCAAACGAGGCATAAATGCCTTCAATTTCCTTTCCTTTCATGTATAGTGATAGGTGATATTCATGTGTGGTATGTTTTAAAAATTTATCTGTGTCATTTTTGTCTACTCTTCCCAATTTGTTGAAAAATTCCATTTCTAATCTAGATTTGAGAGATATGTAGATAAAAGAGGCATGAGCTCACTAGAGCTAAATTTGTGGATATTAGAGATTATCAACTCCAAATCTTTCCAGCTCTGGAATATTCTCTCTTCTACCACAACCTCATTTTCAACTGCCAAACTGTGTTAAGAAAGTATAGGAGTTGAGAGTTCTTGCTGGAATGGAGAAGGATAGAGGTCATGAGACAATCTTATGGATGTCTAGGGACACTGATCCCATATGGACATGTGTAAAATAGTCATGCAGATATCAGAACTGCAGTGACCCCCATGCCCTCCATTTTGTGTGTTTGTTTCTTTTGAATTACTGATATTTGTCTGTGATAGAGATAAGAGGAAATTATTAGAGAGCACCGTAATATCAATAACATAAGCTAGTTTATGTATAAATCATTAATTCTGCTTCTCACCCTTCATTTATTCAACCACTAAAGCCTATAATAAGCTGCATTAAAAAAGAAACAGTTATTAAAAAACAATTTAAGATAACCAAAGGCAGCCAAGTATATATTTTAGAATGTTTTTGTAGGGAAACATCTGCAAAATGTTTGTGCAGTGGGAACAGCAAAAGTGTTTATATAATAATTGTGCAGCTTATTTTCTTTTTTGGCAATAAGGATACACCCATACAGGACATTTTTAAATATTTGTGTGTTTCAACTACATTTTCATTGGCAACAGACACACAACCACAGCGACCAGGTATCAATCAACATCTCATTTTCCAGCTGTTTCAGAAATTGTATAATCAGTCACAAAATGTATTTGGTTCCACATTTATGCATTCTTAACTCTTCCCTTCTGTCTCATGAAGTGCGCCATTGGAAAAAATGGTCACATTTTAAATATCCAAATTAAGAATCATCTGAAGGAAGTGTTTTCTCTATTTTCAAAAATAAGCCTTGTAAAAAGCAAAAGCATTATTTAATTCTGAGAAAAAAAGAATGACCAAAGGAATAAATATCTTTAAAAACATACAATTTACAGTCAGTACTGTGCAACAAACTATGATGTAGGATTCTGAAATAGCCGGAAAGTCTTTTTCAGAAACACAAAATGAAAGCATCTTTTACATTACTTTAAATTGGGGCTAACTGATGATCTTTAGCAGATAGAACTCTGTGTACATAAGGATACATCATTAGAAAAGAAGATGAAAACATAGCTAATTCTACACTTTTTCTCTCTATAAAAAAATATACATATGTATGGGAAAGATACATGAAAGCACAAAGATACATGAGAAGCAGTCACTGCCACTGAGCAGTTTACCAACTTTAGGCAATGCTTTCACAAACAATATCTCTGCAGTCAGATAAGTGCTGTGACGAGTGAGATTTGGGAGACAGACCGCCAGAAACATTTCTCAAGACGGTGTTCCCAAATATTAATGGATCAAATTGAAATCAATACTATTTGACTCATATTTTCATGTATGATTCACTGTATAAATATTGAAATGTGGCCGGGCTCGGTGGCTCAACCTGTAATCCCAGTGCTTTGGAAGGCCGAGGTGGGTGGATTGCCTGAGCCCGCAGGTTTGAGACCTGCCTGGCCAACTTGGCGAGACCTCATCTCTACAATAAATCAAAAATTAGCCGGGTGTGGTAGCGCGTGCCTGTAGTTCCAGCTACTTGGAAGGCTGAGGCAGAAGGGTCGCCGGAGCCCAGCAGGTTGAGGCTGCAGTGGCCGGGAGCGGCCACTGCACTCCAGTCTGGGTGACAGAGTGAGACTCCAACTCAAAAAAAAAAAAAAAAAATTGAAATATTACTTGGCCCTACTGCCACCAAAACAAACAGAGACCTTGAGTAGAAATGTAAAATCATTTTTAGCCGGGCAAAGTGGCTCATATCTGTAATCCCCCAGCACTTAGGGAGACTGAGGCAGGGGATTGTTTGAGGCCAGAAGTTTGAGACCATCCTGGGCAGCATATTGAAATTTCATCTCTACAAAATAACTGAAAAAAAATTAACCAGTTATGGCGGCATGTGCCTGTAGTCCCAGCCTCTCAGGAGGTTGAGGAGGGAGGATAGCTTGTGCCCAGGACTTCAAGGCTGTTGTGAGCTATGATCATGCTACTGTGCTCCAGTCTGGGGGACAGAGAGAGACCCTATCTAAAGAAAAAAAGGACACTACATGGCAAAGACAGACCAGGCAGGTAGAACTCACCTTAAGTCATCAGTCCACAGCAGGAGACTAAAGCCTGAAGATGAATGGCCTAATGCTGTTTACCACCAAGGAACAACTAATTAAAAGAACAATTTCAGTTATTAATTCAATCTATCTCTCCAAAAATCATAGACAGATTCAAAAAAAAAAGAAAAGAAAAGAAAAGAAAATCAAAGAAAAAAGAATTATTCCAAAATAGAAACATTTTGCAAACATCAAGCTAGGGAGAAAAGTAATTTTAAGTATACTTGAAATGAGAGATTTTGGTATTAGGCCAATGAATGTTCCCTCTATTCTTACTGATTTAGAGCAACTAATGTTATCCAAAAATTCCAAATAAGTTAAATTATGCTCTGTTGTGTGCATGTAATAAATTATTCTCAATATCATATCATTATTAATAGAAGTTAAATTGTCTGCTTTTCTCTCCTCTTTTTTTAAATCTGCCTTTCTTCTTCACCAATAATTGTTGAGCACGTTTAAAGAGGTTGCAAACTCAAATGCCTACAGGGACCAGTCAGGTGACATAAGAAGTTAACAGACCTGTTTAGGAGCTGTGATCAGATGTATTGTCAAAGGGGGTGAGCTGATTTTGTTTGGCTAACTGTTACTTTGCCAATATTTGGGCATTTGACAAAACTTCTGAGATTATTTTTATGATAAAATTTTATGATAAAAATATGGATTTCTTAATATTAAATATGTTAGCAACTAATAAAAGACACTTTATAAAACACTATATAGGTAGATTAGAACATGTGTATGGCTGTTAAGCAACTTGGGACCACATATCCTGGGCCACACTTAGTCAAGAGGCACACAGTGGTACTACCTGAGCACACAAAAAGGGAAAACTTCATAGGTCTATCAGTTAGGATTGGCTAGATTATGCTGTGATAATAAGGATCTGCAACCCCCAGTGGTTTACAAAAACAACGGTTTGCTTCTTCCTTGTGTTATATGTCTATAATTGGTAAACATATGTAATAAATTATTTTCAATAGCATATCATTATTAATATAGTAGGAAGAAACAGGCTTTCACTGGAACATATGGTGGAAGCTAAAGCGACATGGTAAAACCCATACTGGCTTTTCACATGACACCCATTATTTTAGCTTTCACAGTGGTGGCCAAAAAGCAAGTCACATGGTATACAGTACAGAACATGGCCTTGCTTAAAGAGAGGTCTAGCCTTTGTGCTCAGCTTCTCGTAGATGGGTCTTTGTTTAGTGTGAAAACTGGCTACAGCTGACAGTGTTAGGGTGAGGAATGGTCATGCTAGAAAGACCAACCGTGTGAATTTAAAGTACAGGCTTCAGGTTACACAGAATTAGTTGACTTAGAGATTGAGTACAACCTCTTAGGCAACCAATCAATCAAGCAATCACACCTATGTAATGAAACCTCAATAAAAACTCTGGATATTGAGCTTGAGCAAGCTTCCCCTGTTGGTAATATTTGAAACATATTGACACAGTGCATAGTGGGTCCTGAGGACAACGAAAACTTTGTGCTTGGAACCCTACCAGACTCCTCCCAATGAATTTTTTTCTTTCACTGATTTTTTATCTGCATTTTTCCCTCTGAAATAGACCATAACTATGAGTACAATAGCTTTCAACTAATTCAGTTAGTTCTTCTAGTGAAATATGAAACTTAACGATGGCTTTGGAAACCCCCCAAACTTGGAGTTTATGTTGGAAGTGAAGGCAGTATCGGGGACCATGTGCTAAAATTTCCCAGTTTGGCTAACTCTGGGTACATGGGCATTCCTCAGGTTAATCAGGTGGAGGTTTATATCAGGTGGGGAGAAACTCTGCAGGTAGAAAACTGGAATACTCGCAAACTTTAATGCAGTATACCCCAGTGGGATTCAGGAAAAGAAAGTCATAAAAGATCTATTGAACCAACCAAGCAAAGAAATTCGAAAAGTCTGTGCAATATATAGGAATAGAGCAAACATAATTGTGAAGTGTTGACACACGTGATAAGCAGAGAACTTACATCAGTTTTATATTCCCAAATTAACCACTGTGGAATGGTAAATCTGTGCCAGATCATAAGGGGTGTAGCATCATTAAGAAGATAAAGGTACTTGAGAATAAGCAGGGCTAACTGGGAAGAGGACACTTGAACTGGGTCAGAACTACGAGACCAGAAGTAATACTGGACACTAGAGGAAGTGCCATCAAGGGAGGTCAGTGTGTGACAGAGAGCTCAGAGCAGAGTCAGACAGAAGCTCCATGAAGTAAGGTTTTTTATCCTGACTCTCATTGTTCAGTCAAATGGGACCTTGCAGTCATAACAGCCTGAAAATGCTGAGCAAAACTCGTTCTCTGACCAAGATCTTTTCATTTTAGTGAATAAGTTTAGTCCACAAGAGCTATTTATGATAAACCCACAGCCAACATACTGTTAAACAGACAGAAATTGGAATGATTTTTCCTGTAAACTGTAACAAGACAAGGCTGCCCTCACTCTCACCCCTCCTGTTCAACATGGTGTTGGAAGTCCTAGCTAGGGCAATAAGACAAGAGAAGGAAATCAAGTATATCCAAATAGGAAAAGAGAAAGCTAAGTTATCCATCTTTGTGGACGACATGCTTCTCTACCTTGAAAACCCAAGAGAATCTGTCAAAGACCTCCTTGCACTGATAAAGGACTTTGACAAAGTCTCAGGGCATAAAAGAAACATGCAAAAGACAGTCACATTCCCATATACCAACAAAAACCAGACAGAAAACCAAATAAAAAGCACAATCCCATTCATAATAGCCCCACACAAAATACGAAATACCTTGGCATCTTCCTAACTTGAGAAGTGAAAGACCTTTATAAAGAAAACTACAAAACACTGCTCAAAGAAATCAAAGAAGACACAAACAAATAGAAAAATATTCCATGCTCATGGATTAGAAGAATTAACATTGTTAAGATGTCCATTCTACCAAAAACAATCTACAGATTTAATGTAGTATCCATTAAATTACCAACATCATTCTTTTCAAACGTGGAAATGATAATACAGAAATTCAAATGGAAACATAAAAGACCACAAATAGCCAAAACAATCCTTAGTAAAAGAAACATAGCAGGAGATATCACACTTCCAGACTTCAAACTCTACTATAAAGCTACAATGATCAAAATAGCCTGGTATTGGTACAAGAACAGGCATATAGACCAATGGAACAGGATAGAGATTATGGAAGCAAATTCTCAATTTCTCAACCAACTCATCTTCAACAAAGCCTCCACCAACAACCACTGGGGAGAGGAGAACCAACCTATTTACTAAATGGTGCTGGGAAAATTGGTTGACCACGTGCCAGAGACTTAGACAGAATCCCTACCTATCACCATACACAAAATCAACTCTAAATGGATCAAAGACCTCAATGTAAAACCTCAAACAATAAGAATACTAGAAAAAAATGTAGGAAACACCCTTACGGAATTGCTATAGGCAACCAATTCCTGGTCAACTCTTTAAAAGCAAATGCCATAAAAAATAAAATAGACATATGTGACCTCAACAAACTGAAAAGCTTCTGCAAAGCAAAATAAACCATCAAGAGAGTAGGGATACAGTCCACAGAATGGGAAAATATATTTGCCAACTGTAAATCTGATATAGGCCTAACATCCAGGAGCTACAAGGAACTCAAACAAACAATCCTATTAAAAAATGGGCAAAAGATATAAATAGACACTTCTCAGAAGAAGACATATGAGCAGCCAACAGATAAATGAAAAAACGCTCAGTCTCACTAATCATCAAATAAACACAAATTAAAACCACACTGAGATACCACCTAACTCCAGTCAGGATGGCCATCATCAATAACTCCAAAAACAACAAATGGGAGAGGATTTGGGGGAAAAGAGAACTCTTCTACACTGTTGGTGGGAGTGTAAACTAGCACAACCTCTGTGGAAAATAGTGTGATGATGTCTAAAAAATCTAAAAATCAACTTCCGTACAACCCAGAAATCCCCCTTCTGGGAATATACCTGGAAGAATTTAAATCACTCTATCAAAAAGATACCTGCACCTGCATGTTTATTGCAGCATTATTCATAATAAGCAAGAACATGGAACCAATCATGGTGAACTGAATAAAGAAAATGGGGTACATATACACAATGGAATATTATGCAACCATAATAAGTGGACTGAGTAAAGAAAATGGGGTACATATACACAATGGAATATTATGCAACTATAAAGAAAAGCAAAATTATGAACTTGGCAGCAACTTGGATGGAATTAGGGTTTATAATACTCAGTGATTTATCACCGAAACAAAGATCTGAGTGCTACATGTACTCACTCATAAACAGACCCTGAACATTTTTCATAATACTATAAGAAAGGGATTGGCAGTAGCGGGAAACTGCCTGAGGACAGGGGGAGGGAGACACACTTCATCAATAAGTGTACCTAAACTTAAACCAGGTGAAGTGAGGACCAAAGTGAGGTCCAAATTTTATCTGTACAATGACCATTTGTATACCTAACCCTGAATTATACCCCACATCTTTAAAATAAAATAAAATAAAATAAAGAAAATGCTGAACAAAACTTGTTCTTTGACCAAGAATCTTTTCATTTTAGTGAATAAGTGTAGTCCTATTCCGCAGCGTAATTTAGAGCTGCTTCTGGAATATCGGGCTCCCTGGATGCCTGGGTTTTCAAGAGGTCTCTGAAGTCCAAGTGTTAGTAATCTTTTTCTTCATGATACAGTTGTCCTGGGACATAGAGCCAGAGATGTAAGGACTCAGAATACTGATGTACTACTTTTCAAAATGAATTTTACAAGTGTGTTTCTGCAAAACATACTCTCAGGCGATTTGATTCTATTTTTTCAGACACAAGAGTGCTTGAATAATAATGTTAGACAGTAGCCACTCTTTTTTTTTTTTTCCAGTGACCAACCAATTCCAGCTTCCTGGAAATACTTGTTAAGAAAAAGAAAAAAAGAAAAGAGAGAGAAAAAAAAAAAGGCGAAGGTCGGGTATGGTGGCTCACATCTATAATCCCAGGACTTTGGGAGACTGAGGTGAGAGGATTGCCTGAGCTCACGGGTTCAAGACCAACCTGGGCAACTTGGCGAGACCCCATCTCTACCATAAATCAAAAAATTAGCTGGGCATAGTGACGCGTACCTATAGTTCCAGCTACTTGGAAGGTTGAGGCGGAAGGATCGCCTAAGCCCAGCAGGTCAAGGCTGTGGTGGCTGTGAGTATGACCCTGCACTCCAGCCTGGGCTACAGAGTAAGATTCCAACTCAAAAAAAAAAAAAAATGGCAAATACAATCTCGCAGAAAAGGCTTTTTATCCAGACCTTGAACTAAAAAAGATCAGAGAAGCTTAACGATAAATCAAAAGAGTAGATATGACAGTGTGAGTTTGGGGGAAGGTGAATTATGTGTTTAATTTTCCAACCCCATATTTTGGGAATAATAATAAGAAGGAACCCTTCTTTACATTGGAGAGCCCATAACAGAGTAGACCACAGTGTCTTGCTATCTGAAGTTTATTCTATCAGAGTTGGTTCAGACCAACAGTGGTCTTAGGTTAGAGTGATACCCTGCTGCTAGCCATAAATCTCCCACAGGCATATATATATATAAGCTTGGAAGATCAGCCAAGTCTTCTAGGAGAACTCATAAGAGCTAAGTGTGGGCCAGTAGATACAAAAGAGCCTGATAGTTGGACATAGAGAACCCAGGGAGTCATTTGGTTGACCTCAATGACTTCAGACACATCAGTAAATTCAGAATGGACAGATTCTGATAACAAAGCTCACGATGAGAAATTTGCCAACCTCGGTGAGTTTTGGAATGGAAGTGGGTCTCACTTAAGTGACCAGTTGAGTTTTGCAGTATGCCAAAACAGAACTAAGATAGAAAAGGCCAAAAATAGAGTTATCTTCCACACATACTAATGCATTGTGGAATTTAGCAAGTCTCCAACAAGCACTTGAGTGGGTAGAGCAAATCTGAAGGTTGAAAGTTCCATCCATGTCATGATAACTTCCTAATTTATAACTCCATTATTCACTTTCACCTGATCTCCAGACCTGTGTATCTAGCTACGACTCAACAACTCTAACTACATATTTAATTGGGATCTCAAACTTAATACTTCTAAAACAGGAATATTTTTTCAACTCTAACTAAGACAGGCTACATAACTGGGGGTGGGGGGGCAGTGCAAAATGAAAACACAAAACTTCTTATTCAGAAAGTAAGAAAAAAATGACCTTAAAGGTACTCAAATATTAAGCTTTTTCCTTTCATCCACAGTCTCTCTCAGCCTGTCATGATATTCCCCTTCGCCCCTCCCTCCCCCAGGGTGGAAGGTCTCAGGGATCACCAAATGAAGAGGGAAAGGTGAGGCCAGGCCAAGGAATCTGCTAAGAACTTGTCCTAGAGACGTAGTATCAGCAGGGGACATAATCACACGTGAGAAATAGGATACGTGAGGCTCCAATATCACATTGGAATTCATTACAAAACACAAAAACAGATTTAAAATTTCAAGATGGCAAGCACAGTGCATTAAACCCCAAGTGTGGGAACTTTCTGTAAACAAAGAGTTGTGCAACTGCACGGACTCTATACTATGAAGTTGGCCCTGACTCTGCCCCCAACCCTGCAACTACCAGTGCCCCAGTATTATTAAACTACAGCACAACTTTCCAGTTATTTGGTCTTCATACCCATTAATTGCTTTTAGTTTCTTTGCTCACAACTCACATCAATTATATAAAGAACTCTTGTAAGTGCTGTATCGAAAATATAAACTCTATGTAGCCACTTTAGCTATCTCCTGAATTATTACAACAGCCTTTTAACTATTTCTCCTTTTTTAATTCTTTCCCACTTAGAGTCCATCTTCCACACAGCTGCCGTAAAGCAGACCACTTTTCTTCTCAAAATCTTCCAATGGCTTCACACTACACTTAAAAATAAAATTCTTATGATGTACAAGTACCCACATGATTTTGTCTCTGCTTAAAAGACAAAATTTATCTCATTTTATCTCATAGTGTTTGCATTGAGATTTTTACCCTACATCTCTAAGAGTTTTTATAGCTGGGTATGGTGGCTCACATCTGCAATCCCAGCACTTTGGGAGACTGAGATGGGCATAATGCTTGAGCCCAAAAGTTCAAGACCAACCATGACAACAAAGAGAAACTTTGTCCCCTTAAAAAAAAATAGCCAGGTGTGGTAGCACATGCCTGTGTCCCAGCTACTCAGAAGGCTGAAGTGGAAGGATGGCCTGAGCCCAAGAGGTTGAGGCTGTTGTGAGCCATGATCATTGTGATCATGCCACTGCACTCTTGCCTTGGCGACAGAGTGAGACCCTGACTCAGTACAAAACCAAACCAAACAAACAAAAACCAAAGAGTTTTTATAGAACTCAATTTTTGACACCCTCAGCCCCTTTTTAGAGTTTGGTGAGTGGGGATGAAAGTTCTAGCCCTCCAATCTCTTGGACTTTCTGGTGACAAGCTCCATCCTGAGGCTATGTAAAGTTAAATCATCCCATTAGCTTGAACCTAGATGTGATGCAAGGGAGCTTGTGGTGAACGACAAAAGACACTCCTACCGCTTATTGGATCTCAAGGGTTTTTGGAGCATTGTGTCAGGACCTGGGGGTAAAGATTAAATGTCTTTTGTGTTATACCACTTCTATCTAAATAGAAACTTGCATTACTCTCTTTCTCCTCAGCTTTATTTTTCTTCCTCACACTTACTGTAACTTTTCTCTGTTAATAATGTATTTATGTGTTTATTCCCTATGTCTCCAAGTGGAATATAAGCTCTAAGAAGTCATAGGCCTTGCCTGTTTTATCAAACTGTATTCCCAGAGCCTAGAATAGGAGCCCATAGTAAGCACTCAATAAATATTTGTTGAACGGAAAAAAATGTATATGACTGTGTACTTAACCTAACATGACTGAATAAGTCAACAAAGTTAACTGACTACACTAGAAATGACTAGATTAAATTTTTCATAAGAGGTAATATTAGGGCTTGGAATTAAAAATTAAGTTCAGGTATACAGTGGTGAATCTTTGCTCACCTGAGTCTTTGCTATTTTATTTATAGCTACCATATCAACATCACTACACAAGCTCCTATAACTACTGATTCAAGAAACTTGAATTGAGCAATGTTTAACATTATATGTGAGAACTGTATTAGTCTTCTATTGCTATTGTAACATATCACAAATTTAATGACTTAAAAACAACACACATTTATTATTTTACAATCTGGAAGTCAGAAATTCAAATTAGGTCTCAGTGGGCAGGTGTTGACAGTGATATGTTCCTTCTGAAGTTTTTGGAGATAAATCTGTTTTCTTGCTTTTTCCAACTTCTAGAAACTTCCTGCATTCCTTGGCTCATGGCCCCTTTACCCATCTTCAAAGCAGTGGTAGGTTGAGTCTTTCTCAAGTCACATTTCTCTTTCCTATTCTTTTACCTTCCTCCTCCATTTTTAGGAAGACATGTGATTAGAATGAGCCCTCCAGGATCAACCAGAACAATCTCCACATCTTAAGGCCCTTAGCATTAACACATCTGCAAAGCCCCTTTTGCCTGGCACAATAGTATATTTATAGGTTCTGGAGATTGGGACTTAGAAGTCTTCTGGGGAGGGATGAGGAGGCAATATTCAGCCTATCACAGCTAGTAACCAGTGTTTTCATTAAAATAATTTGTAATAGCCTTAGAAAATGTGTTACTAATTCAAATGAGTACAGCAGTCAGGCAGCTGAATGAAGCCCATCAGGTGTGTTTCTTGGTGCACAGGAAAGCATGTGCCCAACTAAAGAGTCAGTAGTGTCTTAGCTCCAACCAAATGTTGCCATGCAGAGATGTAAACCCAGGATGGTCAGTTATTTCACCTTTTCAAGAGAAGCTGGGAACACAAATGTGCATATAGAAACTCTTAATTTTTGAAGTGTTGTCAACAAGTTGCACATTTTTCAACACTATACCAGCTAAACAAAATGTGTCTGTAAGGTGAACCTGGCCACTGAGCCCTAATGTGCTACCTCACTTCCGGGTGGCTAAGGGAGGCCATTCTTTGTTAATCCCTTCAGCAAATTTTTCCTAAGTACTAATTACATGCCAGCCTGGTGAGTTTTGTTCCAGATGTTAAGAGTTAAGGTGTAGAATCTTAATTCATCAACCGTTATCTATCTTTTGTGGCATGATATTACTTCAAATCAAGTCATATATTGTTGCATGAAATGAATATATATTGCTAAACATATATTTTATTAAAACAATCTTGTCCTTATTTACTTACCCAAGAATCCTTAATAATTGCCTATTAATTGAGCAAGTTTTCCTGTGAGGCGCTGTGAGGAATGTGACAATAACTCAGAGTACTTTTCTTCAAGAAACCTGCCATCAAGGCATACACATTAAAATTTTGACAAGGACTATTGAACTTCAGTGAAAAAAGAGGTCACTTTTTTGAGGAGAATCAAATCTTCATGAATAAAGCATATTTAAGTTAGACCTTAAAGAATGGATACTAAATATTCCATTCCTTTTTTCTTGTAATTTTTTCCTGTGTGTAACTTGACAGTTGTCTCTAGGTTCTAGGTTTATATGAACCTAGCTACATAATTATGTCTGGATAACTTATTAATGAATGCAATTTTTAAAGGATGTACTAACAATGAAAAATGGATACCCATTGAAGAAATTAATCTTAACCCTTTTCCTCTTGCAGCTTTAGGAATGCCTAGATAGATGAAAATATAGTGTATTGTCTTAATATTTGAACCCAAAGTAAAAGTTGGAATAAGTGCTAGTGCAATAAGAAATGTTAAATGTGATAGGCAAACCAGCTGAACAAACAGGCTGAAAATTTGTTTTATGAAACTCACCTTACAGAATTTCACCCAATAAAACACATGGGCTGCAGTATTAATTTTTTCTGCGTCTGTATCATCACAAAAGGCCCTTTTTAATCATATTCTGAGTGCACATTTGGTCCCATTTAGACACAATTTATGAACACTCACCTCCTTATTTCAATTCTACCTTTTGACAAAATGGGCAGGAATCCAAATAAGTCAACTTGGTTAACTATTGGTTGAATATATATAGACCTAAATCTTAATGCAAAACAATTCAAATTCATCAGAACTCAACACACTATGAAATTGTAACTCTTTTTCTGGTGTTCTCAATATAATTCCATATCCTTTTCAAGATAATCTCACAAATAAATAGATTTAAGTACAAATGCAACAAAATGCAAGTTACATAACAGCAACTACAACAACAACAAAACTCAGATCTCATTTTAACCATATGAAACTCATAAAGCAGTAATTAGAAAAACCCTAGTTTTTTTTAACCTATCTATTCCTCACCCTAAAAGATTATCCCCAGAACACTGCATTCTACCACTTTTTTTCCAGCTCAAAGAAAGATTTGGCTAGAAATGAAGAACAGGGCGACACCAATGAAATCATTGCAGCTTTTCCAAGTAGATATTTAAACACAATTTCTTTCTCTTATTCTTTTCTATAACTTTCAAAATGAACCTGTAAATAGAGTTAAAAAAAATTCTTTGCTGCTATAGTCTGGAAATATAGTCTATTGGGACAGTAATCAACACAACTAAGCAATAATGCCATTTGAGCAATTTAATGTATATCACTATTATTTCCAATAGCATAGTTTTCCTCTGAAAGATTTTTGGATATTTAGCACCAAATGCTGATGAGACAATGTTTGCATGATTTTCTATTCCAGTTTAGTTTGTATTTTAAAATACAGAGGTGTTTCTGAATCTTCTAACCTTTAAGGTAGTTCTGGTAATCTTACTGGAACTGTCTTTGTGTATATATATATATATAAATTTACCTTATAGAATTCAAA
>CAUYQG010194480.1:30000-92136 GCA_963574415.1 Tarsius wallacei
GAGAATGATTGTTGTATTAAAATAAGAAAGTAAAAATTGAGAGTCTAAAGAAAAAAAGAGAGAGAGAGGAAAAAAAAGAAAGTCATGCAAATGAAAATCTAGAGAAAAAAACCTTCCAGGCAAAGAGAACACCTTGGGAAAGTGTTGAGCAGAGGAGTAACATAATCTGTTATAATTTAAAAAGGATCAGTCAGGTTACTGTATTGAGAAGAGATTGTTAGTGCAGGAGTAGCCACCAAGAAGGTCTTAATGTTCCCCTTTAGACAGTTTTTTCCTGACTATAGATTCTACTCCCCTTTCTTACAGCATTTACATCAGAAAACTTACAATTATGAATGCTTTCTCTGCTTCTTTGAGATGTAAATCTTCTCACATCCTCTTGCTAATTTTACAACCCAGGAATGTCTTTCTCAAGGACCTTGGAGGCATGTCTTTGAACTGTAATCATTGAGAAGAATGTGTTCCTATTTCCCAGTCTCTGTGGGAAGGTAGGAGTCTAACTTTCATAAGCCTCAACTAGCAAACACAGATGACTAAATCATATTGGCAGCCTGTTTTCCCAATGTTTTCCACCACATCTGCACTAGCTCTCCTAGTGCTTTAAAAATCTTGAGACTTTTGTTTTAACAGAGTTGAATCCAACCACTCTTTCCTTTTGTGATGGTCTTGAATAAAGTATGGTCATTTTTTAACAATTGCCCAGCACAATTTTCTTTTTTAATGCAAGCAGGAAGGTCTACCAGGAGGTTACTGCAGTTATCTGGGCAAGAGATTATGGTGGCTCAGAACTGGGTAATAGCTGTCTGACTATACTTTAAAGCTAGACTAATAGAACTGGCTGGCAGTAGAAATATGGGGTATGAGAGAGAGGGGTCAAATATGACTCCAAGGTGTTTGGTATGAGTGACTGGAAGAAAAGAGCTGCTATCAGTTGTGATGGCTGTGGGCAAACCATGTCAGAGGATTTGTCCGAATTCATCTTGAGTTTCACACAATTAAAGAAAAGCATTTAAGTCTTCGTATCTTCAATTTCTCTTTACATTCATGTCATACAACCCATTGTTACAGTTTCTAAATTAGTGCCAGAAATAATTTTATTTTGTTACTTTTAAAGTTATGGGCTGTATAATATATATACAAGTATATAAAACATATTTTTGTAGTTTTAATAATAATAGTAATTAAAAAGATATACTGTTCTCTCAACATACAGATTCAAAAACAAAATCTAATCTATAACTCTGAGGATCCTATTGTGAACTTCTCAATTGTATTCCTCCTCCTCCTCCTCACAGAGGTGATCAATATTTTGAATTTTGTGTTGATCCTTTTTTTTCTTTTGCTTTTATTAAAATGGTTTTAGCAATGTTGTAGACACTGTAGTATGTACCCAAATCAAGCTTTCAGGACAAAGACACTATTTCACTATATACATATAAACAAGAATATCTTATTGTATACATTAAATCTATAATTTTTATTATAAATAAACATCTTAATATAATTGCTACAACTTTTTAAAGGCACTTATTTCAACTGCTGGCAGGAGTGCCAGTTGATTGACATCTCACATCTGTGTCCCTCTCTAGGAAGTGCTGGACCTGCCAGGGGAAAAAAGGAATTGTATGTCAGAAGACAGCATGTAGAGGAAGGAACCAGGAAAGTAGTTATGGGACTGGACCATGAGGATGATGAATCAAGAGGGCACATTACAAAGATGGATAAGAAAGAGTTTAACAAAATGAGAGCACTTATTTGTGATTTAAGAAATAATTTCCCAGCAAGGAACTCAGCAGAATGCACGACTCTTTTGAAATCCTGGAACAAGGGATGACATACACAAAGTGAAGTAAATATGCAGATGTGCCATGGCAGATGATGACAAATAGAATCAAAAAGCTTATGGAAAGGGGTGTGGCACAACGGATAGACTGTGTAAAGGCTCGCAAATTCATCAGCCAACTATATACCAAAGGAGGGCTTAAAGAACAACGTATTTAGCACAGTAATAAGGAATGTTGTGAGAGGAATGACACTGTTGTTGAGAAGTTTTGGTAAGGCCAAGACGCCAAGGCTGATGGTGAAGATGCTGTTATATAACTGGGATTTCTGATAGCCATGAGATGATAGACACTTAACAATCAGTAGCAAGCTGGATGCAATTATTGTAATGTGTAGTGAGGTAGCAGTAATAACCTGAACAGTGTGACTTGCATATGGGACAATGTTTCTAGAGGCAAGGTTGATGAACTGCCAATAATGATGCTTAATTTATATAAGCAAAATCAATCAAGGATGGGTGATTGGGAGATTGTAAACCTGCCTCAATAAAAAGGCATAATTTATTGCCAATTTCTAGACTTAAGCTAGATCTCAACTCCACAATCCACTGACTGAAGAAGGTAAGTTACCCAGGAAGAAGGAGCCTGCAACTCCATGCAAGCGTACAGGGTTGCCCAAAAAATGTATACATATTTTAAGAGATGTTATCTATGTATTACTTTTCAATGTTGAATTGAATTATGGTAGCAATGTGTAGTATGACATTCACTCAATAGTGCTTTTGCCTTTTTTTTTTTTTAACCATCCTGCCCATTGCATGGTGATACTAGCATTCATTTGATTAATGCCATCTTCTGAGTGAACATCATACTTAAAATGGTATATATATTTTTGGCATCCTCTGTATATGGAAATAATTCCAACAATCTTTTCACACAAGAAATTCTGGACATTATTCAGGTAATTGTGCACTGAAGAAATGAGCAAAGAAGACATTTTGAGAATAATTGGACTCAGGGCTTGAGGAGACATTGATCTCCAAGAATCTGAAGCATCATAATGGGTCCCCTGCTGAAATAAGGACATATGTAGGACAGATAATAAATAGAGAACACTATGGGTCTACTACCTGTATAAACTCACTCCATGCTTATTTGTCAATTCTCCATATACATAACTGACATGGGTATACTTTGTAGCTGTCAGAGCCCTCATTTTGCTTCCTTGGCTTGTGGGATTAGAGCTATAGTAAGAAAGCCAGCTGGAAGCTTCTATACCCCACATCCTTTGCCAAGATAGTAAATAAAAACCATATTAAATTCTTGGGGAGCAGGCAACAACTTGTTCCACTTATTAAGATCTAACAGGGTGGTGGTCACCTTTATATCTCATTTAGTTCACCACACTAACTCCTCAATAACCAGTTGAAACATGGGTAAGAACTTCTACAAATTCAGATAGAGCTGCTATGTCATATGTGGAATTTTGTAACTTCAATTGCAGCTGCTGTGCTGCCATGTATAGTATATTTGCTAGAATAAGTTAACATACCTTCAATTGCATACGTGGGAGGTAAAATCGACCCTTCTCAGTTTCATCATCAAAGCACAACACAGAGACTCAGAGATCTGGGGGAGTGAAGCAGCTTTTTTATTCTCATTCTTGCAAGAATGGATGCTTCCTGGGTGAGCAGGCACACCTAGGCAGTCACAGCCAGCATATTTATGCCTCTAAAGCACAAGTTCCTCTCTTGGTCCCCCATTGGCTGAGTACTTCAGAGGTTATATCACTTTCCCGAACATTGCCTAAGCAATAATTTTGTACAAATATGGTAAAATGCAAGCAGTTTCTACACAAATAAGATAAAGTACATTTTTCTGAATTCTGATTGGGTCTCAATGCCCACCAAAGAAAGCCTGCCAAAAGAGACAGCCTGCTAAGAAAGGAGGAAGAACCAGGAAGTGAAATAGCAAATCACCATTTTGAAAATGAATCACCATTTTGTTTCTTACACATGATTTGCAGTCATTGATTAGGTGAATGTGTTCTTTTCCACTACTATCAGACAAGAGAACCAAAAAGTTCACATTTATATGTAATGGTAGTAGTGTCTGCATTAGTCAGCTTGCACTGACATAACAAAATGACATAGAGTGTGAGTGGCTTATAAAAACAGAAATTTATTTTCTCACAGTTCTGGAGGCTGGAATTTCAAGATCAAGGTGCCAGCAGGGTTGGTTTTTGGTAAGTCTTTTCTTCCTGGCTTGTAGATATTTGCTTTCTCACTGTGTCCTCACATGGCCTTTCTTCTTGTCACTCTTTTTCTTATAAGGACACCAGACCTATTGGATTGGATCCTTGTGACCTCTTTAATGTTAACTATCTCCTTAAAAACTTCAAGTACAGTAACAATAGGGATTAAAGCCTCAACAAAATGGATTTTGAGGGAACACAAGTCAGTCTGCAACAATATCCATTTGCAGTCTTGCCCCAAGTCTATGTTAACACTTTCATTCTCTGTTATAAAATAGTCCAAAGGGATCTGAACTGCCTCTACCTTCTATGAAATATTACATTGGCTCACTATATCATTCCATTTGATATAGTGAACCCCTCAAAAATGGAATTATCTTTTTGAGGGTGGGTTCCCTGCAGTACAGGCTTCGTCCACTAAGTGAGTTTTCTAGGAACACGTATGCATCAGTGTACCAGCTAGCATTTTTGTAAGAGGCTGCATTCAGCTTCAGTGAATTTCTTTTGGAAATTCTTTCAATGCGTTTGCCCATTTTCATGAAAGGTGAATAACAAACATATCTGCCCAGACCATGCTAAGTGGTCAGCAGTTTTTGACCAAAAGCAGTATGATCCACATGCCCCACCCTTTCTATTCACTCGATCTCACCTTGAGTGACTTTTTAAAAATGTTTCCCTGGATGAAAAAAAGTCCTCAAAGGAAAAGTTTTGTGATGTGGATTAGGTGAAACAAAAAACAGCAGAAGCACTAAAAGGTATCAAACTTGGTGAGTTCAAATACTGTTTTAAGCTGTGGGAAAGCACCTCAATAGGTGTATTGCATCAAATGGAGAGTACTTTGAGGGCAACTGGAGTTTAAACATGTAAGAATAAATACACAATTTTTAATAAATAAATTGTTTTTTGGGAAGTCCCCCTTCATATATATAATTTGTACTTGTCAATTAAAAAATCAATTAATTTGAAAGTCTATGGTTGACAAATGTGTTTCAGAGGGTGGGAGATAAGCCCTACAAAGAGATCTACCACATCAATGAGGTTTTTGGGATCTGCACTAGAGGACATCCCTCTAATAAAGGACAAAGCATTGCATTTTGCAAGTTTTCTTACAAAGAAGAAAGTACCATGACTGATAGACTTCTTTAGGTACTAAACACATAAAGTTTTACACTTGGGTATGTGGTTCCAGTTTATGTAGCAAATGACACAGACGGTTGCCTACTTTGAATGAAGCCCAGTGAAAGAAAGTTTTCTATAGCAGCATATCCAGACTGTGGTGCAAGCTGCCCTGGTGCTTGAACCATATGGTCTTTGTGTTATTAGAGGTATCTGTTGTGGGAAAGTCACCATGTAGATTTTATGGTAAATTCCAAAAGGAGTATAGCCACGGAGACCCCTAGGATCTGAGGCAACGGCATATCATCTGCATCAGAAAATTACAAATACCTTGAAAAACATTTTCTGGAATCTAGTGGGCCCTGGAAAAGATGAAGCATTTGACCATATGGTATCAATGCAGCCACAACTGCCCATCATAAGCTGGGGTTCTACTGTATCTACAAAATCACAGGGATCAACAGCAAGCAATTTTTAGTTAAAAGTGTAACATTAGGAGTTGTGTGCAAGCAAAGCCAAAGCACACAAGTAAGCACACAGAAAAGGACTAAACGATCAAGTAGACAAAATTACTTGACAGCTGACATTAGCTAACTTCTGTCATGGGTATTATTCAATGCTGGTACAATAGACTCGAGAGGGAAGTAGTCATGAAGGTATATATGGAGGATGAGCTGGCGGTCAACAGTGTGGGCTCACACTCACCAAGGCTAATCAGTTTTCTGTGCTGCTGAATGTTCAACTTACTAACAGGAAAAAGTTCCAATATTGAAGCCCTGATATTTTAAGTTGAAAGTGTATAGGACAAAGTGTTACATTTTGCAATTTTTCTTGCTAAGAAGAAAGTACCATGACTGATAGGCATCTTTTCTCAAGGAAATCAACCAGCCACTTGATGGCAAGTTAATTATAGTGAAACATTCCCACCCTGTGACAGTGATTTATTTATAGTGGAATTGATATATATTCTGCATATAGGTTTACCTTTTCCATATTGTGAACCCTCATTATATAAGGGTTCCCAGGTTTTTATTCACTGACATGAAATTCCACTTCTCTCTGTCCCTCTCTCTCTCTCTCTCTCATTTATTTATTTTTTAGCTCCAAGTAGTCTGAGTTTAAATCATATATCTCTTTGAATTAAGGGATTTGCTTAACATCCATGCATGTGTAACAGTGGGCACATAACCATGTGATCCAGTAGTTTTATTATATACAGCTAACCTTATAGAGTGATTGTCTTACCTTTCAAGGAACAGGTAAGATACTGTCTTGTAAATGACACCTACAAGGAAGGAGTTTTACCCTCCAGAATGTGGTGTACCCACTAAACCAACAATCGTTATATGACGTGGTACTCCCAATAAGTAAATGTTAGACTTCTATTACACAATGAAAGCAAAGAAGAACACAAATGGCATCCAATTGATTCACTGGGTGGAGTGGATCACTCCCCTGTTTTATTTTGATGGTAAGTGGACAAGTGCAGCAGCTACATCTGTTAGAAGCTTTATGACCAGCATCTCAGATTCTTTTGAGATGACACTCTGGGTCACTCTACTAAGTGTGTCATCTAGACCACAGAAGTACTGACTGAAAATGAGAAGGATTAAGAAAGGGTAAGAGGGAAAAAAAAAAGACAGTATATCGTAGCTTGAGACTATTTTCAGTGAGAAGGATTATATTTGCAGTCTTATTAATACTTTGTGGTATGTGATTTTTGGGTCACATTTAATAAACTCTTTCCTACCCCAAAGACAAAGATATTTTCACATAAACTTAAAGAAGGAATTTATGTTGGTATTTTGATGTATGTGTGAGATCATGATATTATACACACATCCACACACATACTAATCTCTGGACAGTTTTGTAACTACCCCATCCCTTCACCACTGATCTGCATTGTTTGTTTGATGTTGTGCTAAATATCAAGTTTTATATGTAGCAGGACTTGTTGATGGAGTTTAAGGTATCATATGGGGCCGAGTGCGGTGGTGCAAACCTGTAATCCCAGCACCATGGGAGACTGAGACGAGAGGATTACCTGAGCTCAGGGGTTCAAGACCAGCCTGGGCAACTTGGTGAGAACTTGTCTCTACAATAAATAAAAATAAATACATAAATAAACCGGGTATGGTAGCACGCACCTGTAGTTCCAGCTACTTGGAAGGCTGAGGCAGAAGGATCACCTGAGCCCAGCAGGTCGAGGCTGGAGTGGCTGTGAGCATGCCACTGCACTCCAGACTGGGCAACAGAGTGAGACTCCAACTAAAAAAAAAAAAAAAAAAAAAAAGATATTAGATGGTTTTATTTTTAACCTGGAGAATAATGTTTTTAAAAATTTTCTGGCATAAAACAAAATTCCACTTTTTAATTGAACCCAAATTGGTCAATTATATTTCTTGCGCATGGCTCAATTCAAAATGGTAATATTTTGTTTAGGAATTTTGCACCTATGTTCATGAGTATAGGCCTGTAGCTTTCTTAATTTGTATTATTCTCATCTGATTTGACTACCCACGTAATGCAAATCCTAAAGAAGGGGGAGAGTGTTTCTTTGTGTATGAGGAAATTGGAAAATATCTAATCGTTGTATGTATATTTACATCTGTGTGTGTGTGTGTGTGTGTGTGTGTGTGTGTGTGTGTGTGGTATATACCTCAGGAGAGGGGAAGGAGAGAGGAAACTTTAAACTACTAACTTAATATCTTTAATGTTTTTTAATTTTCATGTTATTAAGGTTTTTTGCTTGAGTCAATATGGTAAGTTTTATTTTCCAATAATTTCTACTACATCTATGATTTCAAGGTTGTTGGGATAATTATACATAAAATAACATCTTAGTATCTTTTAATTTCTGAATTTTCTATGTAAGGTGAATGTATAGATCTTGCATTTCCTATCAGATACTTTTGATCAATTTTTTTGCTTAATATAATTTTTAATCAATATAAACTTTTTTTGGTTAACATAGTTCACAAGATTCTTAAAAGGGAAAAATAATAATGTATTCATTAATAACTGATGTTATTTACTTTATATGAATATTAGGCCTTTTTCCAGACATATGCCATATACTACTGCTTCTGCCATAAAGGAATTTTTAAATAAAATTTTAAACTGCAGAACTATGTTGCCAGGTGCCAGCTGATGTCTACTACTACTACTAAGAAAAAAAAGAAGATTTTTTTCGAATTTCAGTAGCTTTTGTAATAAATCTATAAATATGATTATCAGACACACAAATACAAATGAATGCATGCAGAAAGTTGCATGTCTCTCACAATTCTACAAAGGGCTGTTTATATCTCCTTCTTCTTATACAAGCCACAGGCAAATTTCTCTGAGGCCAAACTCAAACATTTACCATTCTGTTGGAGTCCCAGAAGGTACACTTTCTAAGATACAAATGAGATCTTAGCAAATTTCTCCTGATTTATTCTTTAAATGTCAATTACCTGTGGTAAACCAATTTTATTTCAATTCTCAGTGGCATAGAAACAAATAAAACACTTCACATTTAACTAAAGAAATATTGATACATATATTTCTAACAACAGAGGAAATATTCAATGAAAACTGTACTCACAAATTGCTTGCCTCTGCTATTTCTTTGCCCTGTAGAGCTGATTTATCAGTTAACAAAATACAATAAACCCAAACTGATGTTTTAAAATTATTTTCAAAAGGGAAACACTGAAGAGTATTAATGCTTGAGAAAATAAATGTATTGTGAAGGAAATTGTGTTAGTAGTTCATAGTTATGCATTTATTCCTTCACTTGCCTTTCCCTAACTATTTATATATAAATGATATGTGATAAGGTTCTAAAACAGACTAGATAGATTATGTAGCATAACAACTAGATTTCTAAAGGAAAGCAAAAAAAGTAAATTGAGATCGGTTCTTCTAGAAACATATAGGTTTGAAAAGTCTTAAATGAGTAAATTAATGATGAATCAGTGCTACACTTAGTAAAATTAAAATACTAAGAAACTTACAAAATCTGTACCTATGCATACATGAGAGAGATGATAATCTCTTATGAGTTTTCATTGAACTGTTTGCAATGAATATGTGAAACGGAGTAGATTTTTGTTAATGGCTTTCCCAAGCTTGTTTTAAAAATTTAGTTTGCATATTCACTTTGAAAAGGTAATTTTTAGCCTCCTGAATTATGACATCTTATAGTGTATCATAATCCAATGATATATATCTATTATTAACATTCTTTATTTTTAATGGGGAAATATTATGGGAGAGTGATCAGAGGATGGCCAGCAGGGGTGTGGGGGAGGATGGAAACCATGTGTAGTGCCTTAGCAGATAATGCATAGAAAGGAATCATCAGTATGGTCTTGCTTATGCATGTATTTATTGCACACCTATTAGAAGCCAGGCATTGTGCTAGGCCTGGTGTTACAGTGATGAACTTAAGCAAGCATGGTCTTGGATGTCATGTGGTGTACAGCCTAAAGAAGGATTGCTTTTTGAACATCGCACAAATGCAAAATTACAGAGATAAGCACACAAAAGAAAAGGAGTTAGATGCTATTAAAGTGTATAACAAAGGAATTTGACCTAGATCAGGGAGGGGGATCAGGGAACATTTTCATAAGGACATTTCATTGATGTGAACGAAGATATCAATGATTAAGTAGGCACACACAGGAAATTTTATTGAGTGGAAGAGAGAACCTTCCAAAAAGAGAAAGGCATGTGAAAAGACTGTGATGTGCAGGACCCAGAAGGCTTTTAAAGACCAGAACAGGGTGGGCAACAAAAAAAGTGGTTCAAGATAAGGCTTGGGTAGCAGGCAGGAACCATATCACGCAGGGCTTTGTGGACCATGTGAAAAATTTTGCCTTTATTTTAAGACTAGTAGGAAGTCCATGAAGACTTTGACTATATCTTAGTATATATTAATTAGTGTATAGATCAAGTCACTCTGCTATCCTTACCATAATGATTACTTATTTCCTCTAGATTCGTATTTTTATTTCTTGTGAGTAGGAAGGGAGAAGGAAAGACTAAGGGCAAAGGTCTTAGCCTTTAATGAGATGTACACAATACTCCCACTCATATCATGTTGGCCTTAACTAAGTCACGTGAGTAAAATATTAACTATAAATACAGACCGTTTTCATTTTCAGCTGTTTAATGGCTGCTACATAGACATTCACCTAAAGACAGCTAGGAGCAGGAAAGGTATAATAAGCATTTTTAAAATATTCTGAAGCACAGCTTAAAAATGACATAAATGTGAGTTAACCAGAAAACATAGCAACAGTAGGGTGTTGACAAGCTCCAATAATTTATAGCATGTCTTTCTGAAGAAAATCTTCACTGTTAAGTGTGATTTAACTGAAGTTTAGTTATCAATTTTTACACACAACTTTAGAAAAGTGTGCACCCAAACTGACATATCTATGAAACCTTGACATAGAGATGGTTATCAACAAGACAGCTACCAAACAGGATTTGGGGTAGGAATAGAGAAGAAGTTCATGTTTCTTACTAGTTTGACTGAAAGATATCTTGGCTCCAGTGAAAGCTCATTTGGAAGAAAAGATAATGAGTTCAGTTCACTCACTAAATTCAGTAAACAATTACTAAGTCCCAGTGCTGAGATGTTGAAAATAAAAGGAAGAAAAAACACAATTTCTGGAAAAACAGTTGTGTAACTAATCCTGATGGTGTGTAGTTATAACGAAGTATGTTTATGATACAGTGACTACACAAAATAGACAATAATAAACTGCATTAAAGAAGGCAAACTTATATTGCAAGGGAGAGAACATAGCTAATCTAAGCCATAAGATATGAATTCCAAGTTGCCCAATAGGCCATGAGAAAAGATTATATTCAGAGAAAATTACATGTGGTAAGTTGCAAAGGTTAGAGGTATGAGATAGTATTCATTCATTCGGCAAATATATACTGCATGTCTATCATGGATTAAACTCTTTTAACCTCTAGAGAATTAGTATGAACAATATGACAAAAAATTCCTATCTTCATGAAGCTTATCATACTGTGGGAGAATCACAAAATAAACAATTAAAATATATATCATATTAGAATAAGTGCTATGAAAAAGATATGAAAGGGAGAGAGTCCTGAGGGTGGAAGAACAGAAAACGATGATATTTTAAAGTAGGGCATTTGAAGTAACTGATAAGGTGATGTTTGAGTATATAGCTGAAGAAAGGGAGGAAGCTATAAAGCTATGGTGTGTAGTCTGGTGGGAGGTGTTCCAGGAAGAAAGAACAGTAACAGCAAAGTTTCTGAGGCAGAAATGGTTTTTGATGCATTTAAAGAATAACAAAAACAGTGTTACAGAAGTGGAATGAACGAGGATAAGAATAAAAAAAATGAGCAAAGAGGGCCAGCAGGAGCCATATCATGTAGGGCCTTATAGGTTATTGTTCAAACTTCGGCTTTTACTCTGAGTAAAATGGAAAGCTATTGTACCATTGGAGTGACATGATTTAGTTTAGCATTGAAAAGGATCTCCCTGGCTTCTGTGATGAGGATATACAACAAAAAAGGTAAAGGTGGAAGCAAAAAATCCAGTTAGGAGGCTACTAGATTAATCCAGTATGCCCTGTTTGATCAAATACACATTGAGATGCATAAAAAGAAGATGAACTTAGAAAGGTAGGCCAAGGTCAAAAAATGATGCTCTTGTATGTCACTCAAAGATACAAATTTAGTCTCGTACAATGAGGAATTTTCCAAAAATTTTAAAAAAGAATTTGATCAGTGAGCACCAGGGACAAACTAACTTCACTTTTGAATGACAACCCACATACCCAGTGTCTCTGTTTCTCTTTTTGTGTCTGCCTCATGATCACATATTTAGTGTTTTCATTCACCAGGAATCATAACTAACAGACCCTGGTCTCAAATCTCACACTTTTACATTTAGAGTAACTGACATTCATTTCTTCTGATTGGTCTTCTACCAGAGGGCGAAGTCTTCTGATGGGTGGTAGCCTCCACTGCAAGCACATGCTGGAGGTCTGCTTCTTACTAGAATGTAGTAAGCTGAAAGGAATGACACACCTACCCCCCAAATAAGAAAAACACAAACTTTTTTTAACCCATCAGAGACCTGAATGATCGAAAAACTGAGTAAGCTAAAATTCAAGGAGGGATAGGTCCCTATAAGAAGCAAGAGTATGTACAGATGGTCTCACCTTTGCCAGAGTATAGAAAGAACTGTTCTGGCTGTCATACAAATGGTTAAGAAGAAATAAGCTAAACTGCTAACACTATTCTAAAGGATGAGTGTGGGTTGGAGTGACAGTGCAGGACTCCTAAGAGTCCCAGACACAATGGGATTTTGTGTACATTCACAGACTCTTTCCCATGACCTCCATCAGATGCTTATGGGAAAGACTGACTTCAGGGAAGGATATTAGAGAAAATTTCCCTCGGTAGTGCAGTCAGTGAGAAAGGATCATCTGTTACTGCAGGAAAGACATAAAACCCCATTTCCCAAACATAAATTTCTTTTGAATTCTACAAAAAGTTCAAGTCAGAGAGGCAACAGGAAAGAGAGAAAAGAAGAGAAAATTAGAACAGAACAATTCCTTAAAAATGCAATGGCTAAGAATCTCCCCCAGATAATGAAAGATATCTAACTACAAACCCCAAAACATGAGCATGTAAATATGATCACACACACATATAAGCAAACACCACATACAATACAGACACCTGTTTAGGCACATCAAATTCAAAATGCTAAAAACAAAAGATAGATCATTATAAAGCCTGACAAAGTAAAAATGACACAACACAGAAAAAGAGAGAAGAATTACATCATAGTTCTCATCAGAAATTACAAACTGAAAGAACAATGAAATGATTTTTTAAAAAGTATTAAAAGAATAAAAAAGATCAACCTGGAATCCTATACTTAGTAAAAATTCCTTTCAAAATAAAAACTAAATAAAGAATACAATATCAGAGATTGTTACACAGAATTAAAAAGAAAGATCCAGTTATCTGCTGTCTATGAGATACAGTATAGTTTGTACACAATTAAGTTGAAAGTAAAAGATGAAAAAGATATACTGTGTAAACAATAGCGTAAGAGAACTGGCATGGTCATGCTAATATCAGATAAAATAGACTTTAACACGAAAATAATGATGGAGATGAAGATGTGTGCTTTGTAATGATAAACTGCATCAATAAGCTTTACCAATCATAAAGGTATAGCATCTTATAACATTTCCCTATGATACATAAAACAAAATGTATGTCATTTGATAAACAAATAGTTAAGCAATTATAGTTGGAGACTTTAATGTTTAGTTCTCAGTAATAGCATCACTAAACAGAAAATAAGCAAGTATATAGATTTGAACAACACTGTCAACAACTTGAGAGTGAATTCTACCCCATGGTCCATAAAAGAAAATAAATATATACCTTTGACTTTTTCAAAATGTATGTTTGCCATCAAAGGTGGCCATTAATAAAATGAAAAGACAAGTCACAGACTGATAGAAAATATTGGCAAATTATACATCTCATAGGCACTTGTACTCAGAATATACATATATATATATATATATATATATATAAAGGCAACTCAATTAGAAAATGGGTAAAGGATCTGAGTAGACACCAGAGATGTATGAAAAATAAACAAACAAATAATGTTCAATATCATTATTCAATAGGGAAATGCAAATTAAACCACAATGAGATAATACTACATAGCCAGTAGCACAGCTTTCATAAAAAAGATAGATAATATTGTCATTGAAGATACAGATAAACTGGAAATCTCACACATTGTTGGTGGGAAATCAAAGTGGTACACAACTTTGAAAAAGAGCATGTCAGTTATTTACAAATTAAACATACAGTTACTATAGGACATAACTCCTGAGTATTTACTCAAGGAGAATAAAACAATATGTCCACATAAAGACTTGTATGTATGTGTTGTAGCAGCTTTATTTTTATTCTACATAAACTAGAAACAATCTAAATGAACTACAAGTGGTGAATGGCTAAACAAATTGTAATATCCACACAATAAAACTCTAGTCAGCAATAAAAAGAAACCAATTGCTGATAAATGAAGTAGCATGGAAGATCTTTAAGTATATTATGCTAAGTGAAAAAAAAAGTCAGAATTAAATTATGTATATTTGCATGATTACATTCATATAAAACTTCTAGAAAAGGCAAAGTTATAAATGCAGAATACAAATCAGTGGTTTACTAGGAATGGTGGGGAATTGACTGTAATTGGTTGGGTGGGGAAATGTTTTGGACAGTGGAAGTGTTCTTAAACTAGATTGTGGTTGTAGTTGTATGACTTATTGCTAATGTTCACTGAACTGTACACTTAAGGTGAATTTTATGTCATGTTAATTACACCTCAAGAAAGCTTTTTTTAAAAAAAAAAAAAAGATAGAAAAGGCTCTCGGTGAGGAATGATCTAATTCTACCTAACATCATTTGCTTGTCTCCTCTCTGAGTTGGATGAACTGTTCTGTAATACTCATTTCTATGTTGAAGAGGGACTCAGAAAGTGTCAACTATGTCGCCCCCCTCTACATGTCTCTCTTTTTTAATCAAACGGGCATATTACAATAAATAAGCTGAAAATAAAGACTGACCCAATTGTTAAATGTAGAAGGTTCAGTCTGTAGCTGTTATGTCTATATCTCTTAGTAGTGAGCAAATAATGATGACCTTGAGGAGATGAACTATTGTCATTTATCAGAGAAAGTCATATGAAATTAAATAACTTCTCTTAAACCAAATAAGAAAACATACTCAGTTATTCAGAAATAAATGCCCATATATACCCATAATATGGGTAGAAATAAAATAGGTTTATGAGTCCAGTCACAGTAAATGGCAAATCAAATTAGCTCTGAGAGTTCTTGTCTCTTTATATCCAGATAATTGAGACTTAATCATCTGTATGCTCAAAATGTGTCCAAGAACAGACTAAAATTGTATCATGTAAAAAAGTTTCACAAAGTCCCGCAGTAAACTGATTAGCATATTCACCTCTCTGTATAGGTGAAAGGGTACACAAGTGTGAATGTGTGAGGTGAAACTGGCAATCAAAGGGTAATCCAGTCAGCATAGAGAACAGGTTTTTTAAAAACAATAACAGAAGCATAGGCTATAAAAGTGTTGAAGCCTAGGATTTTAGTTCTAAACTACAGCCTATTTTTAATAAAGGAGTTGCAAAATGAACTCTATTTTATAAGAAAAAAAAATGTTGTTGTGTAAGAGAATTGAGGTGCTTGGAAATGAAAGGATGAAGCATTAGGATAACATTTTTGTTATAATAAACCAGGTATAAGGTAGTAGCTAGAAAAGCAGCATTGGAGATGAAAAGAGTATTAATCATAGTTATCCAATTTTGAGAATTTTTCCATGCATCAAGCACTGGACTAAAGCTTTGCATTCATTATTTTATTTTATTTTCCTAGAAGTGTTGTAGGAAAATAATATGCTGATGACACTGCATGTGTCAATTTGGAATCTATGGCTTAGACGAGTAAAGACTTTTCTCAATGTTCTTTAGTTGGGAAATAGTAGAATAAAAAGTACAGACTCAAGTCTTTTAAATCATATAACAAAAGCAATTATTTTTAAATAATGTGTATTAAATTTATTTTTATTTATTTATTTATTTATTTATTTATTTATTTATTTATTTATTTATTTATGTTCTGAGTCAAGGTCTCACTCTGTCATCCAGGTTGGAGTGCAGCGGCAGGATCACAGCTCACCGTGGCCTCAACTTCTTGGATTAAGGTGATCCTCCCACCTCAGCCTCCCAAGTAGTTGGATCTACAGGTATGCACCACCATACTCAGCTAATTTTTGTATTTTTTTGTAGAGACAAAGTCTTGCTATGTTTCCTAGGCTGGTTTGAAGCTCCTGGGCTCAAGCAATCATCCCACTGCAGTCTCTCAAAGTGCTGGGATTACAGGTGACAGCCACCTTGTCCAGCCTATATATTTAATTCAAGTGGCAGATGGACACTCACTTTACCAATTCTAGTTAAGATTATTTGTTGTATCTAGAATATGGATTGCAGATTAGGAAAAGCCACATTGATAATGATGGACCCAAATAGCAGAAAAAGAATTCTGAGATGCCATTTCACCATATCAACATACTGACATTGTGTTGTTGGCAGCAGTATAGTCTGTTCAATGTAACTGTGAATTTCATTCCATATTAACTGTGTTTATTTTTGCATATAACATGTAACGTTATATAAAAATCGATCTCATATCTAAAACTTATTTTCTAACATGGAAACACGGATCAGATTTTACTTTCCAACACATACATAATAAAGGCTTTAATTACTGAAGATATTATGTTGAGATGAACCTTGCAAATGGGACTGCGATCCTGAAGCATTGAATCATTCAGTCTGTTTTGAAGGAAGTTAAGCGAGTCTTGAATTGGCATTAGATCGAATTTTAGCATGGCATTAGTGAAACAAAGTAGAGCAATGGTAATTCTTCATCAAGAATTATCTCAAATAGCAAACACTAAAATGTTATTTTATAATTAATCTAATGAGAAAGTCTATAGGATAAAAGAATACTTTAAAATATAAGTAAAATCACACCCCTATATTTTACTTCTTAAAAGTAATTATCCTATCAATAATAAGTCTGTGGTTTTTAAGGCCCTACTGATTAATTCTCAGTTTAGTGGATTTAGAGGCAGAAAATGTACATCCCAGGGACTCATCAATCAGGCCAATCACATGATCAGGAGCCTCGTGTTTAATTAACAATCCACTCCATATTCATATAGCATTTTATAAATCTGATATCTTTAAATTTGGCAGACATGCTTTATCTGCAACAAAGAAAACAATCAGAATTTGAAATAAGATTTTAATGTGTAATGCTTTAATATATGAGATCAAAGACACCCATCACTTTTTTTCAGAAAAAGCGAAATGTGATTACCAAGCTTAAGTGTGCTGTATATTAAATGAAAATTCTGATCATAAAGAAAGGTGGTATCTACTCAAAAGTATAATTTCTGTACTTTGAAAATCATCTCAGCAAGAATTATCTTCCCCTATCAAATTGTAGCACTTGTCAAAATCAACTGTAAAGCATTTCAAGTGCTCTTCTGAATCAACAAAACAGATGTATAGCGATGCGAGGTTGCAAGGAGAAGAAAATAACAGTGAACCGGAGCCCCATCAGTGCCCGCAATCTCTTGAACCCACACTTAACACAGTAGACACTGTAGGTCTTTGGGACACTACTCATAAGAGGGAAATACAAGGCTGATTTTTAATAATATGTAAAAATATGTAAAAATTATTTTCTTTCTGCTTTGCTGCTAGACTTATCCTTTCTTTATGTTTCTAAATAGAACATAGACATGTAGAAGGGCATTTCTGGGGGGGGGTGGGTGGGTCTTCTGGTGACTATAAGAATTTCTGTGATGAAATTTGAGAAATTAGAAGGTAAGACTGTAGAAGATAAAAAGGGAGTAATTATTTTATCACAGGTCCAATTTTGCTTTAATCAAATTCTTTTTCTATCTTACTGATCAGCAGCTCTTCCTTTTTGCTTGACAGTATATTTTAGCATTTAGGACCAGATGATCTGAAGTCAGACTACAAGGCTTGAATTCTAACTCTACATTATATTGTGTGAATGTAGGCAAATTAGCTAACCGCTCTATGACTTATGTATAAAATGGAGATAATAACAGTACCTACCTCATACTGGGTTTGCTTTGGGGATTCTTTGAGGTGATTCTGGTAAGGCACTGAAAATACTGCCTAATTTTTAGCATTCAAATAATATTCTTAGATTTTTTTGTTTTGTTATTAATATTTAGTTGCTCTGGTTCTCTCTTTGCTCATGAAGAATTACCAAATAAGTCTCACTAACATGCACTAGCTTACTACAGGAAACAATTACGGACTAGAGTCTGAGATTATGCTTATATTTGTGTGCATATTGTAATATTAACAATGGAGGTGATCTTATTAGGCTAGCTAAGTAGAGATATTCACTTTTTTGTTTATTTTTATTTTTATATTCAATTTTTTATAAAGAAAAAGTTATTCAAGTGGAGGGCAAGCAATGTTTCTTGATATAGACAAAGTTATTTGACTGGTGCTGAGATTTGTGTGGTGCTATCAAATGAACACTTCACTCCTATGTTAACTTTAGAATCTAACCACTATGTCAGATGTATTATCTTGAGACCAATATCCAGTGGTGTGAGAGTGAAAGGTTTTTCTTGAGGGCACTACAGATAACACCAACTTTGAAAGACAAGAACAATAGCCAGATTTCCCCTAACTTCCATTTTTTTTCTCTCAGGACTTTTGTGAGAGTAGGTGAAGACGGAGTGAGACATACATCCAAAGCTTCAGACTATGAATGCACCACTCATAAAGCAGTTTTAGAAAAACCTGCATCTCAGAAGTGAGGAAGCAAGCACAAAGCATTGCCTGAGAAATGATTTTCTATCACTATTATATGATTGTTTCTTCTCTTTGCAGTAAACAGTCCTACTCAACATTCATGATGCAAATAAATATTTGCTTTTCTGTGTTATCTTTCCCAACACCCACTGACAGATTTATTTGCTCCCTCCTTTGTGTTTTCAGAGTTATCTTGGTGGTTCTATTACATCATTCAAGTTGCTTTGCAGTTTATTATGTCTCTCTGTCCCCATTAGATTATTAGCTCCTAGGTATTAGGACAATAGCTATTGCTAATATTAAGCAAGCATAGTGCCTGGTATGAATTAGGCACTCAACATTTGTTCACTGAATGAAGAAATGAGTATGCCTACTGTTTTTCTTACCATCTCCAAAATGAAATAACTCAAACTATGATATGGACTGAATTTGGTGTCTGACTCCCAACCCAAAATTTATGGGTTAAAGCCCTCACCCCCAGGGTGGCTGTATTCAGAGTAAAGAAGTAAATGATTTCATAAGAGTGGGGCCCTAATCTCATAGGATTTTTCATCCTTGTAGGAACAAACATCAGAGTCCTCGTGCACTCTCTCTCTCTCTGTCTCTCTGTCTCTCTCTCTCTCTCCCTCCCCCCATACGTGAAAGGAGGAAAGGCCATATGAGTACATAGTGGGCAGATAGCCATCTACCATCCAAGGGGGCAAGCCTCACCAGATACTAACCCTGCTGGCACCTTGATCTTGGACTTCTAGCCTCCAAAAATATGAGAAAATAACTTGTTTAAGTCACATGATCTGCCTTATTTATTATGACAGCCCAAGTTGACTAATATAATCTACTATCTGGAACTGGGGATGCTTTTATGGTACTTATCAAACTCCTCTCTCTGACAAGCACCTTAGGACTGGCTACTTATTTTATTCAGCACTAGAGTTGATGAATAACTATCTAAATAAAAGTGTATTGAATGAATATATGAATGGATGATACTTCCTTAGTAATTGAACTTATGTGACTGCTGCTAAAAAAATTATTGAAATATCTTTTGATACAACTAAATTAGGCACATTTACTAAAAATCTTAGCTACCTTTATCAGTAACATAAAAAAAGACACTAAAATCTGACAGTGTAAAAGGACAAAGGGTGTAAACAGATTCAACACAAGCTTGTAAATACAAATGAATAATACAAAAAAATGAAACATTCGATATTAATAGAATGTATAAATGCAAATTGTAATAAGATTGTCTTTTTTGTAAGTTAGCATTTTGAAAAGGATGTTGATATTCATTACATGCTGGGAGGTTATAATTTTTTACAAGTTTTGGGAAATAAACCAGAAATATACACTAAGGTGCTTAGAGTATGCTAGTCTTTCCGTTATTTCCAATTCTAGATTTCATCGTAAGGAAATGATATTAAAAGCAAAAAAAGTTTTGTGGTCAAATATTTGCTTTTCACTAACACTGAGTTTATGTAACTGTAGAAAAGAGCATCATAAAACTTTGTGCTTTTTTTTTAGATTAGAAAATATAGTTTATTTAGAAAGTAAATTGGAGAGAGAGAGAGAGAGAGAGAGAGAGAGAAAGAGAAAGAGAGGATTCACCTCCCCAAGGGAGAGAAGGGGGCCAAAGCTCAAGAAAACACGGCCAGGACATAGCTCAAAGAGCCCATGACCACACCATAGCTTAGCAAGGCAGTGTCCAAAACTTTGTGCTTAAAATGTGCATATATGCCTCTCATTTTCATTATGAAAATTAAACACATTTTGTGTTGGATTCTATCCTCTTAACTGTTATATTTTAAAATACTCTTTTCCCTCTCTTGATTTATACATATTCTTGTTGTTCATATTGCTCAGAAAACTTGAGAATGCTCTGGAGTCTTCATTCACTATGGCCAATACTGGGATGTCTATTGACCTATTCAGGCAGTATTCTAAAGACATGTCTCTAGTATCTTTTATGCACTTTAGCTGCTCAGAAACTTTCTTACCATTTTGAACCAATTATAGTACAATCTTCAAGCATTTGCAAGCCTTTGGTGTTCATGGTCCCTTCACCTTCCAGGGCATTCCTAAGAAAAAGGAAGTGGTGCACTGATTTCCATTACTTCTAGAACTCAATATTACCTTTCTTGGCTTCCCAACTCTCTAGAGTCAGACTGTCTTAGAATCTTTCCAAACTTGTTTTTTCTCCCCTCAAAATTAGTCCAGGTCTTCAAACCCAGGAGGGGAAAAAGTCTATATCCACAGTTAGGTCCATATCCATATCTATAATCCTATTCATAACCTTACCTCTATATCTATCTATGTCTTTTGTGTTTTCATGCTAGCCCCATAGAAAAAATAAGACACTTGCTCAGCAGTGAGAGGTGAAAAGTCAGCAAGTGGAACTGGTTAAAAAGGATGATACCAGAATTTCATTATGGGTATGGCTTAGGAGTCACTTCTTTCTTGTTATGTTTGGAAGTGAGCATTGTTTTTACTTAGACTGCATATTTATTTCACTTAGATTGTATATTTATTTGAGGGGGGAAGCTTATTGTCAAACTTGGGACTGATGGAGAGAAGAGCCTCCTCTCAAACAGCTAAGCTCTTTCCTTGTCTCCCCTTCTGCTGGTGCGGCTATCATATAATTTAAGAAATCTGGGCCCAGGTGTGGTGGCTCACATCTGTAATCCCAGCACTTTGGGAGGCTGAGTCAAGAGGATTTCTTGAGCCCAGGAGTTTGAGACCAGCCTAGACAACATAGTGAGACCTCAATTCTATAAAGAACAATAAATTTTTAAAGATTACCAAGTGTGGTGGTGCATTCCTGTATTCCCAGCTACTCTAGAGACTGAGACAGAAGCATCACCTGAGCCCAGGAAATCGAGGCTGCACTAATCAAGCCAGGTAAATGTCTAGAGGCAAAACTTGCCAGGGAAATAGAACTCAAGTGCAAATCCCTGATGTAGGATTAAGCTTGGCATGTACAAGCTATGCAGTTACACAGGCATACAAGATATGCATATATATATGTTTATTTATATACTCTTTTTTCATTTATTTTGCAGCAAAGTATTAAATTTTCAAATTAATATATCTACTTGTACATTCACTTTTCTTTAAATAACGTGACTTACACATATAATAATTCCGTCCTACCTACCCAGAAAATCAAGTACAAAATTAATAATATATTCTCTAAGACTGTTGATTTTAAGTCAACTTGCCTTTGTTTTACATTTAATAAACATAATTGCTTGAACTGTATAAACTAAAGTAGAATCATGAAATTTAAAATACAGACTGCACTGATGGATCAATAAGAGAGCTAACTAAAATATTTTTGAAATATCTAGTTTAATTTAAGAGTAGATATTGCTTTCTTTGTGGCTATATTGACACATATATTGATACATTTCTTCAAAAATAACGCTCTAAAACATATGAACATGTATATATGATAAAATGTTGCTCTCTGTAGCTTGTAAATTTTACATATCGAAGTAGATTTGGTAAAAAGATATTTGGAAAAAATATTGAATGGCCAGTAAGAATCAGTTAGCGTGCAGACTTGGGAATTAAAAACATGAATTAGAGATATTTCCTGGTATATAAGAGTTGATTAATTAATAATAGAGGTTGGGAAATCATAAAACTTGAACCACACGTAGAAGAAAGTAACTAGTATTAAGGTACTATGAAAGGATATTTACATTAACACTTTTACCTATATTATAATCCCATAACATTATTCCTGAGGAGTGCATTGGAGTGAGGCTCCTGAGAGTTTGTCCTTTTCTTTATTGTTAAAAATAGTGCTGGTTTAACACACATACAATTGGATAACACAATGGGCTAAACTCAGTGGCACAGTAGACAAGAAATAGACTTAATGGTCTCCAATAAGTGCCTCTGAGCATGTTGTTAAACCCACTACCTGCACTAAAGAATTACACCTACAGACACCATGACTTTCTGATCACTGTAAGAACGGTCGTTCCCCGGCAATTAAGTCTCAATGCGACCTCTAAATAGAATTAGCTCAATCAAATGTAAACAATTAAATACTGTGTACAGCTCAGGTCTTCTCCCAATTTTGAGACACAAGTCTGACTTATTTGCTGGGCCACGAAGAAGAAAAACATGGTCTGTTACCTCACTCAATTTGTTCCCTATCCCTGCCTATTCTTCCCCAATCTGTTCACTTTTAGGAGTCTTTCTTATCAAGGCAGGAGGAGGGATCATGCATGGAATGGTGTAAAAAGGGGAAAAATTATTGATTGGTACTGATTTTGTTCTCTTTTAGCCCTCATTGCCCTCTAAGTGCGTCACATGCTCAAATGCTGGTTTTCCCATGGAATACAGACGGGCTCTTTCGTGTTACCATTGAACTGTTATACTGTTCTGCTCTCTAGTTAGCATCTCAGTTCTTGCCCACATTGGTTCATCCTGCCACTTCTTACTGATAGTGTCTCCCTCCCATAGCAGGAAGCCCTCTAAGTCAGAGATGTAGTGGAGACTGCTTGAGCCGGTCACTTTTTATAGTGTCCACTTGCTACACAAAGAAACTGGCATATCTTTTCTCTACCACAACCAGAGAGAAAACCAGCAAAACCAGACTTTTGCTGCCCTGTCTGTGGTCAAACTTCTGCCTTGAGAAGACTCTAAGACAGAAGTTCCCAAGTTCCAAAGAATGAAAGTTGAAATCCCTGAGACCTTTCTGAACATACTCTACTCAGGTGGCAGCATGGGTGGGTCTGTGAACAAATGCAGCTCAGCAAGCATCCAGTCAAGGCTAGCAATACAAGTTTCCCCTTCTTACAACATCCTTAATTTCTAAGAGTAGTTCTTTTTGGAACATAATAATTACTTAAAGGAATGGCATGTTTCACCTTTCCCTCAGATATAAGATGGGGTGGAAAATATCCTAGAATGCCTCACTTTCTGCCAACTTTCCTCTCCAACAAATTAGGACTTTTGCTTTTGTAGGCTGGATGGAATGGTGGGGATGACAGCAGGAAGACCAATTTGACTACCTCTTAAGAACTCAAGGGGCAGGAGGGTTGACAGCTTTTTGGCCGTTTTGGTTAGAATGTGGAAATACTTACTACTTGTTGTCTACAGTGTGGGGTTTTAGCCAAAATCCTAAGACACAGAAAAGGTCCCATTCAACATATTATGACACATGGGCTTTGAAAGTTTCAGAGAAGCAAAAAGAAGAAAATTAAAATCACCTGTAATTTCTCCACTGCTATTTTTTGTGCCAATGTCTATTATCTTTTCTAACTCCACATAAAATAAATGTATGTAAATATACATGTCCAGAATAATATTTTATAGTTCTTTGAAATATTTTCTTTTCTACCAATTTTTTCAAATATAATTCATTATTCTCATATAGCATAGTTATCAGTGGGGGCACGTAGTTTTGCATTATTTTATAAAATTAGCAAAAACAAGGACATAGATTAATTTTGGTGTTTCCCTCTGTATGTAATGGTTTGATGAAAGTCTTTGTTCATTAATTCACTCATCAAATATATTTCCAGTGCCACTATGTGCCAGACATACCTGTAGCCTAGAACAAGGAATCAGGGACAAGAAAAATACAGCATGAATGTGAGAAAGTCGGAACAAGAGGAACCTTTGGAGTTATGAATATGCTTGCTATCTTCATTGTGGTAATGGTTTGTTTTCATGGGTATATACACATGTCAAAGATTAACAGATTTTACACTTTCAATATGTGAGATTTATTGCATTTCAATTATGCTTCTATGAAGCTGTTAATAGAACAAAAAATCTAATGAGAAAAGACAATTTTGATAATAATATTTAAATGCAATGAACGTTTTAAAATCCAAGCTCAGGGTCATATGGAAGCATATAACAGGAGGCTCCCCCCTTGTTCAGGAGAGGGTATCAGAGAATGTGTCCCTGATATTTTAGAGGAGAATGAAGTTGAGTGGGAACTAATTAGGTAATAAGATGGGCAAAACAAGAAGATGATGGGAAAAAAGTTCCAGACACAAGAAAATTTTAAATTTCCATGATCCTGAATTGTGAAAGAAGAAAACAAAAGTTCAGTGATCTAAAAGAAGGAGACCATGAAGGTGATTTGAGAGAAAAGAATAGAAAAGAGAGAAATGAAAGAGAAGACTGAAGCAGAGATCAAAGTCTCAATAATAGATTTCCTGAATCATATTATATTCCAAGGACAAAGAGTGTTGAACAAGTCAGTGGCAATATATAGTCTGTGTATTTAAGTGTCAGGGTGTGTGTGTTTAAATATCATTGTGACTATGATGTGGGCAATGGCTTGTGTATGTGGGGGTTAAATATAATTGGATTAATGTTGCTTCACTGTGTACTACGTGAGGGCCTATTTAAGACTACAATATTTGGCCAGTGCAGTGGCTCACAACTGTAATCCCAGTTATTCTTGTGTCTGGAACTTTTTTCCCATCATCTCCTTGTTTTGCCCATCTTATTACGTAATTAGTTTCCACTCAGGCTTCTTTCTGCTCTAAAATGTCAGGGACATATTCTCTGATACCCTCTTCTGAACGAGGGGGGAGCCTCCTGTTATATGCTTCCATATGACCCTGAGCTTGGATTTCAAAACGTTCATTGCATTTAAATATTATTATCAAAATTGTCTTCTCTCATTAGATTTTTTGTTATATTAACAGCTTTATAGAAGCATAATTGAATTACAATAAATCTCACATATGGAAAGTGTAATTCCAGTTATTTGGGAAGCTAAGGAGTGAAAATTGCCTAAGCCCAGGAGTTTGAGACCAGCCTGGGCAACAAAGCAAGTCCTCAACTCTACAATAAATAAAAAAATTAGCCAAGTGTGGTGGCACACACCTGTAGTCCCTACTACTTGGAAGGTTGAGGTGGAAGGATAACCTGAACCCATCAGGTTGAGGCTGTGCTAGTTGAGATTGTTCCACTGTATCCAGCCTGAGCGACAGTGAGACTCTGACTCTAAAAAAAAAAAAAAAGATTAAGAAAAAACTGCTAAAAAAGTTTAGTCATATCTAAGATTATGACTTGGACTAGATCAGCTTCATTGATACTGGCCATATACTTCATCAAACTTGATCAGATGTGATAATTGTTTATATATGGGGTATATGGTAGGGGAGGAAGAAAGATATATATTATAAATCCCAAGTTTTAGTTTAGAAAACCTAGGTAGATGGTAGTATCTCTTTTGTTATTCTTGTTCTTATTCTTGTTCTTGTTGAGGTTAACACTGAAAATAAGAAAACTTGAAGGAAAGAAATTAGTTCAGTTGTGGACACATTAAGCTTGAGGTGTCTGTGTGTTAGTTGAATAGAACACTCAAGGAAACACATGTGTATATACTTGTAACCAAGAAGATGAGCTGGGGATTTTGCTTTCGAGAGATATCCGAGTTGATATGATTGCTTAGAGAGTGAGAAATGGTGTGATTTTAAACTGGGTTTTTAGATCATTTCAAGGTGACCTCACGGAGCTATGAAATAACACTATGATGAAGACTGAAGATGGCAGTTCTCCATAGGATGTCATAGTACTCAATAGTGTTCCATTTTCCTGAGGAGGCATGACTTAGAAAAAATAGACTGAATCTCGAGAAATGCTAACATTTACTATTTTGGTAGGAAAAGGAGAGTAAGCAAAGGAATATGAGAAGAATCAGCCACAGATCTAATGAAAAATTCAGTGGTATTGCAAGACTGAAGAGGTTGCTACTGACACATCAAATAATCAAGTTAGAAGATTAGAAATTCTCCACCATTTGACTCAGTTCATAGGGCTGTAGTATTTTCCTATTGCTGTTTGCAACAAATTAACACAGAGTTGGTGGCTTAAAACAACACAGATGTACTCTTTTATAGCTCTGGAGACCAGAAGTCTGAAATTAGCTTCATGGTGACAGCAGGGAGGATTCCTTCTGAAGTCTCTCAGGGAGAATTCATTGTTTTGCCTTTTCTAGAGACCAGATGCGTCTTTCAGCTTCTAACCCACTCTCCAACCACTCCAACCTCTTTCTTTTTTTTTTTCCTTTAGAATTATTTTATTAAATCATAAATGTACAGCAGCTTCTTAACTCTACACACGCACTTAAATTTTTTTTAAAGGAAAAACGTTATGTCTTATTACATCATGATCCTGGCTAATAGCTTTTCAAAACTTTGAGAAAAATCTTAAATAAGGTTTCACATGTCACCTGAAACTTACAAATTTAACATTATCAAAGAAGGTATGCTTCTACACTCTTACAAAGACCACTAGAAAGAAACAACAATTAAAAAGCTAAGAAACTGTCTCAAAGGCATTTTTTTTTTACAATCCTTCCTCCACAGTAAGGTAATGTTATTAAATAATCCAATCCATTCACAAAATGGCTCTCTGCATCTGCTCTGGTGTCTTCTGCCATATCACTGCATATTTATGCATGACTGAAATAAGAGTTTCCTTAACATTGTTATTTCGATAACCTGAAGCTGTTCTGTTACCTCTGGGCTCTCATCCTCTCCTATTTATACAGTGAAGCCCATGGCAAATAGGAAGAAGCTCAATATCGGCTCCTCCCACCATAACCCCCACTTCCTCCACTACCTCCTGGACCATAGTTTCCTCCACCACATGGTCCCCCCATGTTCCTGCTACCACCAAAGTTTCCATTCTTCATTGGGCCGTAGTTACACCACATCTCTGGCTACTCTCCTGTGGTAGTTTCTCTCTCTGCCTTCCTATTCTAAGGAATTTATGATTACACCATTTGGACCACCTGGATAATCTATAGTACTTTACTCATCTTAAAATAATTAATCGTATTTACAAAGTCCCCTGTGTTATCTAAGCTATCATATCCACAGACTCTCAGAATTAGAACATGGGCATCTTGGAGGAGGGGTGTTATTCAACCTACTACAGAGGTCATTGTGCAAATACTAATATATATTTCAAGTTAAAGAGGTTTGGAGAGTGAATGAGCGGTGAGAACAACAAAGAAAGCATGTGTAACCAATTTTGAAAAAGGTTTGCTGTTAAGGGGAGGAGAAAGAGAAACCGGCAGATATAAAATACCGTAAATGTGTTGGGGGAAGGTTTTAGTTAGAAACACTGAACATGTTTTAATACTAATGGGAAGAATTTAAGGAGCAGCAGAGGGTGAAGATAGAAGGGAAGAGATAAAAGGTGTTCAAGTTTTCTGATAAAAGCTGAGGGCCTGCAGTGAGAACCCAGGAAGGACCAAACATTTCCATTTACTCAGGAGAACTTTTTAAACCATGTGAGGATAGAAAGCTATAACTGTGAGAGATAGATTTTTTTTTAATTTTTCCAATTTAGTATTGATTAATTTTTAAAAGAGTATGTAGCTATTTCTTTACTTTATGGTGTGCATTTTTATTCAAATGTTTATACTATTTTCTTTTTATATTTCCTTCCCACAGGAAAAGTTTTTTAAAACCCCAATCTGTGTTTCCTAAATGTCTAAAATTGACAACAAAATTGCTGCTGAAGAAAGTTGTAGTTTTGTCGATCTGCATAATCTCTTTTCTTCATATTTTGAATTTCAATTTTTTTCTAACTTTGCATTGGTTTGGATTTTCTGTCAGACGTTACTAAACTGTACTATCAAGTGAACTACACTGAATGTGTTATTGTTCCCAAAGGTTTATCCTTAACATTCACATCACCAGTTTTCTCCCTTTCTTTCCATTGTCATATCTGTACATGCAACAGATCATGGCTTCCACTGGGAGCTTCAGGTAGAAAATTTCCAAGGTTTCCTATAATTGGTGCCTGCCATATCTGCTCACTGAACATTATGTAAATTATGTCAGAGACCAAGAACCCAGAAGGGGGTGTGCATATGTGAGTAAATGTGTATATAATGTGTATAAGTGTGTGAATTGTGTGTGTGAATGCATGTGAGTGTATGCATGGGGCGTGTGGATGTGTGTATGGAGTGTGTGTGTGTGTGAATATGTGTGAGTGTATGAATGGAAGGTGTTTGTGAATATATAAGTGTGTATAAGTAGTGTGTATGAATGTAAATGGTCTATGTGTATAAATGAATGTATGTGAATGGTGTGTGTGTGTGTGTGTACGGGATGTGAATGTGTGTGGGTGGGGCATGAATGTGTGTAAATTGTGTATATGTGTGAATGTGTGTGAGTGAATGTGAGTGTGTGTGTGTGTGTGTGTGTAACTCCAAGGTTTTAGTAGCAATTTTCTTTTTTTTAATACATATTTTTTATTTTAAAAATGTGGGGTACAGTTAAGGGTTAGATATACAAATATGCACTGTGCAGATACCCTTGTTGATGAGGTGTGCCTCCCCGCCCCCATAGTAGCAATTTTCAAATCAGTTGCTTCCTAGGTTTATTGTAGATAATAAATATTTCATTGTTTAGAATTCAGTTTCATACATGTATTGAGAATTTTTTGTTTGCAAGACATAGTCATAGGAATTTTAAAGGGAAATGGTTTTGTTCTTGAGACGTAAAATATCTATACAGGGAGTGGTGGGGGAAAAAAGAGGGAAAAACGGAGTAACTACAACTATAGGGAAGTATGATAGTGGCCTAGGGCTGGCTTTAGATTGGGTCGTCAGACACAGCCTCTCTGAGGAGGTTGCTTTTAAAGCCATGAAGATTAGAGTTACTAACCAGGTTGCTGAACTCAATGTCTTTTGTAATAAGAATACTAGAAAATACAAGGTTTCAGACAAACTAGCAATCTAATGTGGTTTCGGGGTTCAGAAAGGCTTCAGATAAGACATTTCAGAAAGATGGGACATGGCAGGAAGGAACAGAGGGTGAAGATATAAATGGAACTCTGAGAATAAGCAAAATCAGGTACCAATATAAAGGAACAAAGGGATCAGGCCAGGAAACAGGAAGTAGCCCACCTTTTTGAAAGCTGAGGGTAGAATTTTGTGTAGCAAATTGGAAAAGGCGCTTGATATCATATTATGGAGAACATTAAATGATGGTGTGAAGAATTTATATTTTAAAATGCACAATGTAGCAGCATCAAAATTACAGAAGAATAACATAATTGAAATTATAATAATGAAAGCTGCCTTTTTAGAACAGGCACTAAGTGCCAAGGACTTTATATATACTATCTCTTTTCATATGCTCCTCAGAAAACTGTAGAAACATATTTTTACAATATGTTAAATTGATGCTCATCTATGGTAAGTAATCTGCCTAAAAGTCATAAATCTAGAAAGATTTGAGTTGAGGTCAGAGAAACATCTGGAATCAGAGCAGCCAGTTAGGAATCTGGTACAGTGATTGCGGTGTTAAGAGTAAAAAGGATATGAATTCAAGTAGTGGCCAAGAGCCTAGAAAAGAGAAAGTTGGGTCAGAGATACTTTAGATGCAAAATCGACAAGATTTAGAATAATATTTGATGTGGGAAAGAGAAAAGAATAAATGTTTTAGATTGTCTTCCAAGGGTAAAATGTGCCGTGGTTATTATTTTCTATTTTGATGCTTTGCACATATTTTCTAACTATTGTTTTTTAGCATTTCAGAATATATGCTCAGTATATAAAAATTTTAAAATTTGTAATCATAGGAGAGAGAAAAACCTTTCTTAATATCCTAATACTCATTGATGGCCACTGTTTATACTTTGGTACATTCCTAAACTTTAAAAATTTTATACAAATATAATTGAAGGATTCTTTTAAAAACATTTTAACATGGTTAGCCTGACTTTTACATCTTCCATGGAATTATCATTGCTTTTACTTAAACTTCATAAACGACTTTATTGCTTGTCTAAGATTCCACTACCTGTGTTTTCATAATTATTTATTTGTTTATTTATTTATTTGAAGTTAGGGTCTTACTCTGTTGCCCAGGCTGGAGTGCAGTAGCATGACCATGGCTCACTTCAGCCTCAACCACCTAGGCTCAAGCAATCCTTTCACCTCAGCCTCCTGAGTAACTGGGACCTCAGTCGTGCGACACTTACTCAGCATTGTTTTTTTAATATTTTCGGTAGAGATGGTCTTACTAAGTTTTCCAGGCTGGTATCAGACTCCTGGGCTCAAGCAAGCATCTTGCCTTAGCCTCCCAAAGTGCTGGGATTATAGGCATGAATCACTATGCCTGGCCCATTACTTTAATCAGTTATGTACTATTTTCTTTTTATTTGTTTCTGTTATAGTTTACAGACATATTTTATGTATCTTTTTCTGCATTCAGGATTATATACTTAGACTAGATTCTCAGAAATGAAATTATCAAATCAAAAATAAAAATAATGCATTTTTCACACAGCAAGAAGTTTTTTCAAAGGGGTTTGCCAATTTAAATTCATGTAAACAATTTTTGAGAAGCAAAATTCACTATATTTTAAAGAGTAGAAAGTTATTACACTTATAACAAGATATTAAAAGGAAAATTTAGCTCGATGCTTTAAAATAATAAATGCCAGCGAAATATAAGTCAGATCATTCTGCAGGATTTGCAAAAAGTGGACTGCTGAAACCTGGTTGGATGATTCCTAACCTCTTATTCACTTAAGTTTTTTTTAACTTGAGAAATTAGATGAAGAGATGACTGTTAAATGGATTTTGATTTTGGGAGGACGTTGCTAGTTATCTGTGTATCAAACCTTCTTTCAAGCGAGGTGGACTGGGTCTCATTTCAAATCTTATAAAATAAGCTTCTCTGGACGAGGGAGAAATCCTGAATTGTGCTCCATTCTGTTGGAGGAGTAAGTGGACTGAAGTCTGACTCCTTCCTGAGAAATCTCCAGTTTGAGGAATTGTCTGCGTCCCAAGGAAGGGGGGAGCTCTGCTCTCTGGGTTTGTTGTAGGAACTAGACAGGAGTCATGTGGGAGAGAGTAGATGAGGTGGGTTAGGCCAGACCCATTGGGGAGGTGTACAGATTTCATCAAAGGGAGCCTGGAGGCAAGGTGATATTCTTGGAAACTGAAGATGCTCACACTTGGAAAGATGCATTCCTGCAGGTTATGATTTTGCAGGAGAGAGAAGTCCAATCTCAACACAGGCCTCTAAAGCACCCAAAAAGGCTGCCAAGAGAAAGATCAAGCTTTAATCATTCACCAGCACCAGAGAGGCAGCCAAACAAAGAAAGTATTAGTGGTAACTAACCTCTTTCCTTTTCTCCTTCTAACCAATAGCTTTGGGTCTGTCCTTTTCATTCAGAAGATGAGCAAAAATCTCACTCCACTGAACAAACTTAAGACGATGAAGGATAAAATATAGAGAAAGGAGAACACTGCAACTTTGTTTTCATTTGGATTTCTTTGATAAATTGAAAAGTCTAAGATTTTCATCAGTTTGGTTAACCAGCTATATTTCTCTTTTAAAGTATCAGTAAACATAATTATAAATTTGAATGGCAAATCCTTATCTATTCTTATCTAAAATAACTGAAATTGTCATTGTATATTTCTATTCGGTGAATGTGTAGTTCCTTTACAGTAAAGTTAGATTTCATCCTAGGCATTGCAAAAATAAATTACTACTTACAAGAGTATGTGGCAGTGTAAGAGTCAGGCAGGCTAATAAAAGGTGCGCCAAGTTTTAACTTCAGAAAAGCATCCTTCAGCCCCAATTTGCTTCTTAGTAATTATATGACATTGGAAGAATCATTAAACCTCAGAACCTCGAGTTTTAAATATGTGAAAACTCAGATAGCTGTCATGTAATATAAAATAAGATCATACGCATGAGGCAAAATGGAGGTTTTTTTTTGTCTCTTGGCTTTCCACTCCTGTCCCTGCACCACATCCCACTTCATACTTCCCTTTGAGGGAAGAGTGTTTTCGGCAAGATAGAGACCCAGATAATTCATCAGCATAAAAGCCTCAAGTGATTCTAAAATAGGCAGTCAATATGAGGAAGGAAAACAATTTGTTGACATTTCCTTCGGAAGCACCTCAATAGAATCAGTTGAGAGGGAGAATCTCTCAAAATTTAGAAAGGTACCCCAAACTTTATGTTATCAGCAAGAAAAATAAACAGTGATTTCTTAGATGCATACACTTTATTTTCTCTCTCTTCTACCTACCACATGGAAAGCAATGTGGAACTAATAATTATTTCCTCAGCAGTGCAAATTACCTCTGCCTTTTATTCCCACACTATCTTAAACACAGGGTTCTCTTTCATGTTATAGCCAGAAGGGTTAGCTTGTTAAAAACTTGTCCCACCATTCTCGAAAGTGTCATTCAGGGATCCACTCATGCGACTCTCATTAATGACAAAGACCTGTGTCTAAAGGAGTATGCAAAACCCCAGAGAGTGTAAAGATTCAAAGTGTTATTGAGGCCAAACCATCTTATCTATAGGTGAGCCTTCCGGGTCATGGTGGATTCACCCCGGTAAAATAAAGTGCAGAATTTTTCACGTGCCTGGGACTCCTCTGCAATCACTAAATGCAAAGCCTTAGATCGCCTCCCCCAGACTGAATACAAATTACCCAATAAAACAAATAAAGGTTCTCCAAAGCTGTGCCATACATGATATAAATTGTTTAACCCCATTCAAAAAAAACCAAGCATCACTCCAAATAGCAAAGTTATATATCTGCATTGACAAAAATGAAAAGCAATTGCTTAAAATCAAATTGCAAATTAATTTCTTTCCCCATTTCTTCCAAAGCTATTTAATAGAATTGAAATTTTACATCAAAAGGCCCAATATATGCCCACTTTCTTTTTATAACATCCATATGTGTATTGCTTTTACCAATGCAATATTACAGGGGTGAGTATTCTAAAGAATATATTTCTGTTAACTTAGATATTTTAGAATGATGAGGGACTGCGTATTCAGACCTTTGATTAAAACAATACTTCCAGTTTGAGGAGTTTCATACTCTACTGGAGAAGTGAACAAAAGCCCTGTAATTTAGTTATGCAACATTACTTAGTTTAACTGGCACTTTATTTTCTCCCGTGTTCGAATGAGAACGGAGAAAGAACATTCCTCATACATCGGAGGACACAGACTGTATTTTGTTAGGATAGTCATCATGTTATGTCCCATTCAGCTCAGCCCCATTAAGCTTTTGGGCCTAGAATTGCTGTCTGCTGCCAGGATTAATATCTCAGTATTTTTTCCTCTTTAGTTTATGGTTACTTTTCAAGAATTAAATGATCATTCAGAAAGTTAGCTTCAGTTTATGAGCTGTTAAACCTATGGCAGATCTGATACTACAAAAGCAAAAACATAAATGTTATGAGTAGTAACTTTCCTTTGCAGACTTTTGCCCATTTGCTGCTCCTGTCTCCCTCACCCCCCCCACCCACAGAGCATCCATATTCCTTCCTAAGCCTTCATCTGTCTGATCCTAGATCTTATATCACTGGGGACTGGGCTTGCCCATGTAATAAAGGGATGCTTATCCAGTAGCCATCAACACTTCCTCCTTTAATAGGACAGTCTTATACACGTTAGTTTTCTTTCTCCCATCATCATATTTATTCTACAAGTGAGGTAACACATCATATACTATGGTCATAAACTCTAGATAAACGAACAAATGTAATAGAATGAAAAAGTTTTGTGGGGTGTTTTTGGTGCTCAAGATGATATAATGTCAGATTGACAGCTTTGGAAATTAAAAATCTGTTCTACAGAATAGATTCAGCAATTGGGGCAGCACAAATCATCATCACCAGCAACTGATATTTGCTGAGGTAGATTTTAAGTATCTCAGCTAGTTCAGAGGTGAATTTCTTTAGTTATTAACTCTTTACAATCCAGGTATTGTTGCATCACATGAAAATTTATGAATGAATGAATGAATGTATAAATTAACACAGGTGCCCAAGATGTTTATTGTGTTGGCTAGTCTTGTGCTCTGCTAGTTTCTGATTTTAGGGGATTCAGGAAACTCTATGACTATTTCCTCAGGGAACAACTTACTCTGGCAGCACTTTACTGTATCATTCACAAACACAAATAAATGCTAAAAATAAAAATAACTTTTTCTTGTAAGGCTACCTGCATTCGGGAACAAAGAGGATAAGAGTGAAGTGAGCGGTATTTTTTTTTTAATGGAAAAATTAACCGTATGTAACTATATTACTTAAGAGAAGATACTTTTTCCTTCTTCTACCCATGCTTTACACTTGGTTTCCTTAAAGACTTTCTTTTTAATTCATATTAACTTAATTTAGAGCTTGCAAATTGGAGAAGTGTTTGAGAGTATTTTAAAATGTGAAAAAGTAAGCATTTAATTATGAATTATGTTAAAATTTAAGAATCTCATTAATTACTGAATTAAAAAAGGAAAGAAAACTCACCTCCAGGTTCTAGCTTACATGGAACCTTCTGTAACACACTGCCCCCACACCACACTCCTACCTCAGCAGATGCCTGCTCCTGGGCCAGTTGGCCTTGCTTCTCTCTCTCTCTCTCTGTCTCTCTGTCTGTCTCTCTCTCTCTCCTCTCTCTCTAGCTACTATTCTAACTTATTCATATATTCCATAGTATAGAAACCAGTTGTTTGCACGTGTTTCTTCTACTAGTCTGAGAGTTCACTGAAGGAAGGGTCTCAGTTAAAGGCATCTTTGCAAACTTATCCTCTTTGTCTTACACGGGATCTGGCACACTGTATACTCAGTCAATATGCATAGAGTAAACGCATGTGTCTTAAGACAACATCTGTCCCTTCCAAGCATCACTGCCACTCATATTTCATTCTGTGCTTACTTGCTGGACAGCCCCCTAGAAGCTTTGATTGTTCTGAGAAATAACTTATGAAGTTTGTTTTTTTTTTTAACTAATTTTCAGATCTTGGGTACACTGGCCTAAACTCTCTGTATAAGCAAATAGTTTTCACTGAAGTAGGCTACCATCCAGCCCTCATTGGCAGAGTTTAAACTTCTCTGATGAAGTCTGGCTGCTATTCTGGGCCAAGAGTTCTGTCTGTCTGTTTCCATTTAGCAGCAAAATCCTTAATCTTTATCATTCTCGAAACTCCACTTGTTTTCCAATTTTTCTCACATTCTTTACGTTAGTCAAATAAAGTAGTTCCATTTCTTGTCCATTTTCATATCATATTTTTATAGGATATTCATGGATATCATATTTTTCTGCATCTTCTTCACTAGCTAAACTATGCTTCCTGCTTTCAATCTGTAGAGAAAAAATCTTTTCCACTGGTTTTTGATTTTGATTAAGAGTAACCTTCTCTGCTTTGGATAGTTGATAGTATAGAGCAGTAGATGAATGCATACAAAAATAATTGTATGCAGTCTTGATAAGTTTAAAATGTGAGCTATGTTAAGGTACTGTAGAATACAGAGGGGAGAAATCTGATCTCTGCTTGGTGGTATCAAGCACTGACTTTAGAGTCAGATAAACAATAGGACAAAGGGCATTGAAGTACATTCTGCAGCATGTATAAAGACTTGGAGGTGTGAAAGAACATGTCATCGGACTGCAAGAAGTTATTTCAACAGCATTGGAGAGTTGAAAGGGTGTTCAATAATTGGAGGAATGGTGCCATTTGCTGACACTTTTAGCAAGTTAAGCTTGGCATCAATGGTACAACCTAAGTTAAAAGGGACGAAAATCATCAGTAAATCTAGAAGCATTCTGAAGTGAACCCCAAGAAACTCAAAGAGGAAATTTTAAAAATAGCAGGGTTAGGGTCATTAATAATTTTCTGTCCTGGAGAAAGGAGGACATTTAAAAAGTTACAAATTAGGAGGAAGGGTAAGAAGTCTGGGATAGCTGTGCACAGAAATGGAGAAGTTGGAATTTTGAACACTGAGTTAAGTCTACATAATTGAGAAGTCTTAGGCAGTATATGTATAGAAAAATTACTACAGAATTATATAATAATATACATGAGCAGCTCTGATGTGTTCTGTGCCATGATACATGGAAAAGATACATGGGAAGAAAGAGAAGAAGAAAAAGCTCTCTGATTTTTTAGGAGTTGGGAACTGACTAATATAAATGTGAAACCTGTTTCAAGTAAGTTCAGAATTGCAGATTGTCATGTTGTGGGACTTCAGAAAGGAGTCAGATCAATGTCTTCATGAAAGATGCCAGATGTGTAGAGTTTGGAGGAAGTTGAGAGTGTAGCATTTAAACCCAGGGGGATCACAGGAGGTAGAAAAGCAAAAAAGGATGGTACCTTACTGATTTATGAAATAGGAGACTTGGTAGAAAATAATTGGTTTTAAACCAACAAAGTATGTTGAGGAATAATAAGCAAAAGTTTCATAAGTACAGTGGGAATAGATTACAGGGGCAATCTCAGCCCTTAGTGGAGATTATGTGACAGAGTTGAGAATTGGGAAGCCCTAAAGCCTTCATTCTTCATGGTACAGGACAGTGGCAGAGTGGAAGATTGATCCTGGGGAGGTGTGCATGACGAATTCACAGAAGGCCAAGGGTAACTTCTAACAAGAGTTTCTGATCACATCCTAGCCTTGGCAACACAAGAACTCTAAATCCTTCCTTCTGCACTCTTTTTGTGTTATAACTGTTTGCTGTTATTCATTTTGTGTGTGTGTGTGTGTTGGAGTGTCACTATGTTACCCAGGCTGGAGTGCAGTGGCATGTTCACGGCCACCCCAGCGTTGACCTGCTGGGCTCAGGCAATCCTTCCGTCTCAGCCTTCCAAGTAGCCGGAACTACAGGAGAGTGCTACCATGCTGAGCTAATTTTTTTTTTTTAACTTATTGTAGAGATGAGGTCTCACCAAATTGCCAGGCTGTTCTCGAACCCATGGGCTCAGGTAATCCCCTCATCTCAGCCTCCCAAAGTGCTGGGATTACAGGCTTGAGCCAACGCGCCCGGCCTGTTATTCATTTTTTTAAAATAAGTTTTGATTGCTCTTAGCTATCAAAATGCAGCAGACATCCTACCTCTGTAAAGAATGGGAGTGGGAGGACATGATTTTTGTACCACTACATGTAAAGTTTCTGCTATTATAGGCAAAGATTCTTGCCAGGGATTTCTTCCGGTTTGACTTGAAATGCTTGTTTACTTTTTTGCTTCTCTGCTAAACCTGTAAACATATTAATAAATAAAGTGAGGCCAATCATGGTGGCTCATGTCTATAATCCCAGTACTTTGGGAGGTTGAAGTGAGAGAATCACCTGAGCTCACGAGTTTGAGACCAGCCTGGGTAACTTGGCAAGACCTCATTTCTACAATAAATAAAAAAAATTAGCCAGATGGGATGGCACATGCCTGTAGTTCCAGTTACTTGGAAGGCTGAGGTGGAAGCATCACCTGAGCCCAGCAGGTCGAGGCTGCAGTGACCATGAGCGTGCCACTGCACCCAGCTTGGGTACACAGTGAGACTCCAACTCAAAAAAAAAAAAAAAAAAAAAAAAATGGAATCAGGGACTGCCCAGTACGGGATACATTGAAAGCAAACACTGTGTATTTTCTTAATAATGTAATACATAGATGTAAATCTATGAATAATCAGAGAAGCCTTCTTATTGTTAAAGCTATGAACTTGTTTTTATTTCCAGGCATTTGGCAAAATCTACAGACATATTATCCTGCTAATCTACTCTTCTAACAATGCTTGTTGTTACTATGGACAACTGAGACTGATGTCCACACCATACAAGTTAGGCCTGCCTGTGAGTTCTACCTTTGTAACACTTGGCTTTCACGTAACAGTTTTTCAAGCTTCATTTATTTGATACTAAAGAGTCCACTGTTGCTATAATATGTACGGAAAAATGATTCCAGTCATGCACATTAATTCGTTGAGTAAATATGTATAGTGGAAAGAAGCAACATATTAGGTCTGGTCCTAGTTTGAGGCCTGGCAAACAGTAAAATATTCTATGAACTTCTAGTTTTAAAAAGCAAATTGAATCCTAGAAATCCACACTTCATGGTGGCATTGCCATGACGGGCTGCTGTTGGATTGCTGACAAACAGTTCCGATGACACTATGCTTGTGTGCCAAATCTATGAATGTAGCAAGAGAAAGGAAGAAGGAGCGATTCAAGGAGGCAATTACTGTCAATTAGACCCCAAAGGCTTACAGCTATATGTGGAAAACATTAATAAAGCACTGAAGAGTAGAGAGCTAGGAAAATGACATAAAGTGGAAAACTGTGTATTTCAGAAGTAGCAAACTGGTAGCTAGGTGGTCTGAATCTGGCTCTAACATGTGTTTTGTTTGGCCTTGGTATTTCAAAAACAACTCAAGCTTGACTACCTTTGAGCATACCATGTGTCCTCTGCTTCTTTACTTTTCCCACAATTCTCTATTATTGTCTTATTACACATCACACTTGATTCATTTATGTTCCTGATGTTATTTGAGTTTGCAGCACCCAAAATAATTTTTGGGACATTTACAGCTGTATGCTATTATTATAGAAAGACTTCAGAGACAAAAGACTTGAGATGAAATCTGAATTAAGTGATTTATTAACTGGGCAATGCATCTTCCTGAACTTCATTGTTCTCACTTTTTAAAAAGAAGACTAAAAATAATCCTACCTGCTATATTTATACATGGGCTAAACACAAGCTAAATGTGGATCTCGGATACGATAAAGTAAGATCACATTTTTCCTGTAGTACTGAAAGTTAGCTCTTATTTGGTTTCAAAAAGAACTTTGTTTCTTAAATTCTTTAATTTCATATATATTTTACAACAATTACAGTTAACTTTTTCACCCTATGTCTGGGGGCTTTCAAGTTGCCACTCTATTTGTCCGTTATGTCAGGAGTTTTCAAACTTGCCTGCCCATGAATCAATGATGGAGCTTTAAAAAATACTGATGGATGATGGAATCATATCCCCAATGATTCTGAATTAATTGATCTGGGAGTGGGTTGGGCTTTGTAGGTTTTACAGTTTGTTATTGTTTTTGTTTTTGTTTTGTTGATTTTGATAATTGAAGACTGAGAACCATGACTTACACTAATTCAGTACAACCATTATTGAACAGTAACATTTAGCCAAAACTGGTGTGGTCGTTCTCAGTATATGCTGGTGAGCTATTCCATCATTCATGTCAGTTCTCAAAGTGTGACAATATTAGTATCACCCGGAGGCTGAACAATGGTCCTCCAAGGATATCCTAATCCCCAGAACCTGTCACTGTTAATTTACATAGCAATAGGGACTTTGAAGTTGTGATTAAGTTCACAATTTTGAGATATGTACACTATCCTGGATTGCCTAAGTGAGTTCAATATCACCATGAGGGTCTGATAGAGTCTCAGATAGGGAGAGATGGAAGTGATAGAGTAGGCAGGTTAGACTAGGAAAACATTAGGGCTGTAGGAAAGTTCCAAGCTCATTGATGCTGCAGCAGCTGGTAGAGAACCACACATACAAGCAAGTGGTCTAGCTATAGGATACTTCACACCTACCTAACTGTTAGGCTTTCATGGGATATGCCTGCAGCATTGTAGTCATCTATCCAGGATGCTTGTGGTTGAGAGCTGACCATGAAAGCAGGAGCCAGTTTAGAGACCTCTTGGAACATGTGCTTCAATAGCCAAGATTGACCTAAGATAACCATGACCTGCTTTATCTTCATTTTAGTAGTGCTAACCAAAAATTACCCTAGGGGAACCTCCCACTCCCATCACACACACGATGCCATGACAGTACCGGTATGACACTATAAGGACCGAAACTCCCCCACCCAATGTTAGGAAAGAGTAACAGAAGCCCAGCCCTAAGACCACCCACTTCTAGAAAAAGCCCACCCCCAAACACACTCCTCAGTATCCAGAAGGATAAAGTATCAAGCTCAGAAATACTTGGAAGCAGAAGCAGTAGCCAGCTTTCTGTAGATTGTTTCTTCCTGTGCTCCTTTCTTGAGAGTGTACTCCTCTTTGCTTAGAAGCTACTTGCATATCCCACTTTTCTGGGTCTCTGTTTACAAATTCACTCCAAACATGAACACAAAAACCTGTCATCAACCCTTTCATGGCAGGAGCAGCACCCCTTCTCCCGGTAACAGAAGGACTGGCCTCTGATGGAAGCACTGCTGACTTTGAAGGTGAGATAGGAGCCATAAGCCAACGGGTATAGGTGATTTTAGAATCCGGAACCGGCAAGTAAATAAATTACCCCCTGCAGCCTCCAGAATGTTTCACCTTGATTTTAGCCCTTTAAGATTTGATTTCAGATTTTTGTCTTCCAGAATGTTTATTTTATAAGCCACTAAATTTGTGGTGATTTGTTACAGTAACAACAGGAAACTAATGCACCTGCAAATTTCTTAAAAATGCAAATTATCAAGGCCTCCCTCAGAGCGACTATATCAGAATTTTTGGGGGTGGGGCCCAGCAACACAAGCTTTAATGAACTTTCCTGGTGATTTTCATGCACAGTAAAATTTGAGAACAAGTGCTTTAGATTATTATATTTAATCGGTTTTCTCTCAAATTTACTTCTGATAATTTTGAAATGGGAGAGCATGCACAAACACTCAACTGATCTTTTACAGAAAGGTTTATTTCATGGAATAGATGAAAATGAATCCTATGAAGAAGGCATTTAAAGTAAAGACAGTAATAGAAAAAGTCTCAGTGCCTAGCATGATTGCTGGGCTTGTAAAAATGTGTGTTTTACGAGAGTTCTGATCTTTAGTACAGAAATTATAGACTTCAATTTAACACATCCTTATTTGGTGAACACACAATTGCTAATATCACTAGATATCCCTTTTTGTTATAGGAGGCTTTGAGAAAGAGACAAAGTCAACTTAAGGATCCCAAATCATGTCTCCTTTTCTGTTCCTATGCTATTCACACAAGAAGTTTAATTTGAATCTGAAGTGGAACTGATAGCATATATTCACATGCTTTAAAAGTCTGTGCATTGTCAGAGTAAAGTGGGGGGGAAGAATTTACATTTTAACAAAATGTTTGCAATTTCAAAATACCTTGATTGACTACCACCCAGTGAGTGAAAACCATATGCAACCTGTAAACGTGAAAATGTTCTGCTGCTTTGATTCTCATAATGAAAACTCCGAGCAGTCCTACATCTGTTCCCTAAGGTCTACGTAATCCCATTGTGTCTGTTTAAACTGTCGGCAAGTGTGCGTACGGTTTGAAGACTAGGCGCCTCTCTGTGGGAAACAGCATAGAGACTACTGATTCATATCCCCAAGGTTTCTGATGTATCGAAAGCCCACACTTTCCACTTTGACATTGAATGGTGACTAGTTTAGCTGCTATAACATTACCGATCCTACAACCCTTGAAACTGTCTGTATATGAACTTTTCATTCGACTCCAACTGGGTACTCTACATTTGTCACTGGAAGCTAAGAATGATCCTCTAAAAATATTGAAGTCACTTCTTCTGTTATTTATAGCACGGTCTGTAATTTCTGCGTCAGACTCCTTAACTGCATTTTATCATACTTTTAAAAATATGGTATAAGGATATAAAGTTCAAGGAAGTATAACAATCCATTGAAAAATACTCACCAGACAAGTAATCATACACTTTTGTGTCACCTGACACGCAGTGAACAAGCTGATGAATGAGTCAGGATTTAAATGGTAATTATCATTTATCATTATAATAGACTTATTAATTCATAAATTCTTGGTAAGCCAATTTTCTATAAAAAGGTTAATAATAAAAGTGGAAAAGAAAAAAATAGCCCCAATGTGATAAAAAATGTAAGAGCTAAAATATCTTTACTACCGCATAGCCCTCCTAATTATCTAGTGGTTTTATATTAAAATGCTTCTTAATACAGGACTATATTTTCTCAGTATTTTGAAAGAGCAAAAAGTACAATTCCTTTTATTAATCACCCACTCACCCTCCTCCATATGAAACAGCACAAATATAAGAACTAAATGGGGATAATATTTGAATACTCTGGTATAATCCCAAATATACTGAGATAATTGTCAATAGTGATTTTTATTTTCAGTAAAAGCCAATGTGTTACATTTGAAGTTGTTTGCTGGCCTAAATCTTTCATTATCCACAGTAGCAGTAGACATATAACTGTTGCAGATTTATGTGGATAACAATGATAAATTGAGCCAAACATGAGCATGATTAAGTCTGTTTTCGCTTGAAAATACCAATCAGACATGTTGAAATCAATTTCAATAATACCAGTAAGAGGACATTTTAATTGTACTTTGTATCTCTTAATAATGCTACAAAAGGAAATGCAAAAAAATGAGAAGAAACTAAGAAGAAAGAAATAGAACCAGCTTTAAAAGCTGCTAAAACACAACTTCTAAAAAGTCAAAGATATAACATTTTAAAACTAATTTACTTAATGTTAAATATATATATATAGTCTTACTGTCACTAAGACTAGAATGCCACGGCTTGACCATAGCTTTTTGCAGCTTCATATTCCTGTGTTCAAGTGGGCCTCCCATCTCAGTCTCTGCATGCCACCAGGCTCGGTTAATTTTTTAAAAACATTTTTGTAGAGACAGGATCTTGCTATGTTGTCCAGGCTGGTCTTGAACTGCTGGGCTCAAGTGATCTTTCCACCTTAGCTTTCCTAAGTGCTGGGATTATAGGCCTGAGGCACTATGCCCAGTCCCCTGTTTCTTAGAAATGTTTAAACTATCAGTTTAAATTGTTACTGTTGATTATATTCCGGGATATAGGGCAAATTACCCATGTGCAAAAATTTTGCTCTCAGTTTGGGCCATGAGCTACAAAATGTCACAATTAATAATGTTTACTTAGTTTTTATTTTGGGGGGGTGGGTAACCAGCATAAAAATGGGCTACCAACTGGGTCAAATTGAATTAAATCAAAATAAAATTAATTGAATTCCTTGAGTTTAGTCAACTAGAGAGTACGACTATGAGATTCTACTAAGTAAATTTTTTTTTTTTTTTTTTTGAGTTGGAGTCTCACTCTGTTGCCCAGACTGGAGTGCAGTGGCCACTCCCAGCCACCGCAGCCTCGACCTGCTGGGCTCCGGCGATCCTTCCACCTCAGCCTTCCAAGTAGCCGGAACTACAGGCGTGCGCTACCACGCCCGGCTAATTTTTTTTTTGATTTATTGTAGAGATGAGGTCTTACCAAGTTGCCCAGGCGGGTCTTGAACCCGCGGGCTCAGGCAATCCACTCACCTCAGCCTCCCAAAGTGTGGGATTACAGGCTGAGCCACCAAGCCCGGCTGTAAATTTGCATCTAATTTTTTAGGAAAGTTTTAGGTCATAAATCAAAATACTGCATATCTCTTAAGTTGGACATAGAGTTTAAAGGAGATAGAAATATCATATTCATTATAATAAAACTGATAGAATAGCGATTACATAAAATCACATGTATAGACACATATGTATATCCCATAACAAAATTTCAATTAACAGAATAATTATGAGTTTTAAATTTCCCTTATATGCAAGTAAAAGTTAGTTATATGGTATAGGTGAAAATCTCTAGACCATAGGCTGATAACATGCTGTGAATGAACATTAGTGATTTGAGTTTTGTTTAAATAATAGCTATATAATTAGGACCACATTGTTTGAAATATGTTTGACACACACAGTTTCCAAGGTTTTATACACCTTGGAAGGAAAGGAGGGAACATTGTTTACTTGTTATTTATCCTTATCGCATTGTCAGAACACTGTTTTCAAACATAAAGTTTATTATTTTTTAATGTTGTTTAAATGTATCATTTTTTTTTTCTCCATTCAACCCCTAATTTTAGGTGTTGCTAAATTTTTTTTTTTTGAGTTGGAGAGTCTCACTCTGCCATCCAGGCTGGAGTGCAGTGGAACACTCACGACCACCGCAGCCTTGATCTGCTGGGCTCAGTTGATCCTTCCACCTCAGCCTTCCGAGTAGCTGGAACTACAGGTTCACACCACCACGTCCAGCTAATTTTTTGATTTATTGTAGTGATGAGGTCTCACCAAGTTGCCCAGGCTGGTCTCTGGACTCAGGCAATCCTCTCACCACAGCCTCCCAAAGTGCTGGGATTACAGGCTTGAGTCACCACACGTGGCCAGTTTTAATTTTTTTTTTTTTTTTTTGAGTTGGAGTCTCAGTCTGTTGCTCAGGCTGGAGTGGAGTGCAGTGGCATGCTCACTGCCACAGCAGCCTCGACCTGCTGGACTCAATTGATCCTTCCACCTCAACCTTCCAGGTAGCTGGAACCACAGGCGTGTGCCACCATGCCCAGCTAATTTTTAAATTTATGGGGGAGACGAGGTCTCACCAAGTTGCCCAGGCTGGTCTTGAACCACAGGACTCAGGCAATCCTCTTGCTTCTGCCTCCCAAAGTGCTGGGATTATAGGTGTGAGCCGCCATGCCTGGCTTTAAGAGACATTTTAATTCTTATTTGTTAATCTCTATCCTGGAAAGAGAAAGAGACTGGTGGTTTTGTTTTGTTTTGTTTGTTATGTGGAGAGTAACAGAAGTGCAAATCAAGAGAGAGAACAGCACTTGCTTTGTAAACACAATTCCCTTTGGTGATGAAAGGAATCATATCAGTTTGATTTATCCCATGTAGATTGTCAGAACTCAGGTTGGAGAGTGGGCATTCTGGTTCTACTCTTTCTTGCGCTCTCTAAAAGGCAGCATAGAAAGGAATGATCTGGAGTGAGGGGGACTGGAGGGTAAGCACCCTAAGAGTTTGGTTTTGGATTTCATGTGCTGGACTGGCAGATGGGAGGGAATCTATCCCCCAAACAGTGTTTCATTGTTACCACAAAAATATGCTCTCTTTTCCAAGGAACCTGATGGGGTGCCTGGCTGTTAAGTGCTAGATTAGGTATCTTGTTCACTAAATCGACTAGTTAGATAAATACAGAGTTCTCAGTTTTCAGGGCATGTATATTTAACAAAATATTTAATGAAAGAAGTCAGCATGAGAGTTGGTATTTCCCCCCAAATATTGAATAGAGTGAAACCACGAGGTCATAAAAATAAATACATCTGAATTTGCTGCCAGTTTTTCAGAGGTGTGTGGGAGAATGTTCGAAAATTTGAGGAAGCAATGAATGAGTTACAGATGGGATAAATATAAGAATTTCTTTAGGTGATCATTTTGTGCCATCTCTATTCCTTGAAGCTCATCAGATCAGTCATGATGGATTGCTTAGGTCTATAGATGGGAGCCATTGCCAAAGGAAGTATAGAATTCTGGGAGAAAGTATCTACCAAGATGGATGGGGATGGACAAATGTTTCTGAGTCTTTTACTCACAATGGTCTCCATGTTGCCTAAATTTGCCAACATGTATTATGGAATACTAGAGCATTTATTAGAAACTTATATCATTACCTTTACCATATTATATATATACATATATATATACATATATATATATATATATATATAGGAAGCAATATCTGAACATTTCCATGTAAGGGACTGTTCCTTTTATCTCTGTATGCCTGCATCGAACATGACATTTCTGTTTTTCTTTCTCTGCTGGATGTGCAAACATACAAACCCTTTGCTGACATACTTAGTGAGGCAAATTTTGGCACACAAAAATCTTGGCACTAGAACGCATGGTATGTACAATTAAATGCCCATGATGTGAGTTTTTTTTACAATTTGCAATTCTGACATTAACAATTTTGCATTAAAACCTCCAGGTTACAATATCAGTTCCGTGCAGGTAAAAAGTTGTCTTTTGGGCTCACTACCATATTTCCAATGCCTGGCACACAGTAGGCACACATTAAGCATTTGTTAAATAAATTAGAAAAATGCAATTAACCATGAAACTTCATTGACTAAGAGAAAGATAATTTTTTAATAAAAAAGCTGTGACATGATTTGTGATATATAACTTATAAAGAGTAAATAATGTTGAATTAAAGGAAATATATACTTTCTTATGTGGGTTCCCAACAGCCTTTGAGTCTTAGCAACTTTTAAAACAGGGAGTTGGTTCAAAGTCAAGGGACAGGAATCAGCATAGAGTTTCTGATTGTATGGAGATAGTCAGCTTGCAGTCCATTTGTAGCTGGTATGGCTATACCATGTGTACAAATATTGAAATATTTCCATACTGGCTGGTAAGTAAGTGCTGAGCCCTTAAGTACTCCCCGTGTGTCTGGGGATTTCAGCCTCCCCAAGAATTCTCTGACCTTCCCACAATTACACATAGAAAGGGTTAATGCCTAGCATAGCATGGGGCTTCCAGCATTGTGGCCAGATATCATTCTGATTGGTCAATGCCTCTGCTGTACTGATTGTTAAATATTTTGAATATTATTACAGTCTTCCTGTTTGCCAGGAAACCAGTCCTTTCCCTTCCCAAAGTTTTCAAAAGGGGTAAAAATTTGTTTCTCCAACTGTGCAGAGGGTCATTCAAAGGTTTATAGAAAAATGAAAGAAAAATGTATAACATTAATAGATATCAACAGCTCAGAACAAAGAGAATGAGATGGGTAGCCCTTCAGAAAGAGCTATACATCTTTAGAGTAAAAGTCAGAGAGAATAGATAAGAGAATGATGCCTTGGCTTGGGTGCACTGGTCAGTAACAAGGCATGTGGAAAACAACAGCTTGGCTCCACATGATGGGAAGAAACTAGAAGAGGGAGGACAAGGACGGGAGGAATGATTTTAGCTACTGTGGGTTGACTGTGTGGGCAGCCAGGCAGGCTATTGCAGGCTTCTAAGCATGTAGTGGGCACCTGCATGTACATACAGATGCCAGTCAAGGACTTAGATATGAATAAATCAATCTAATGAGTAAGCTGGGGTCACAGAAATCCAGGAAGTGAAAAACTACTGAAATAAGGCAAAGAAGAGCAGTGATGTTCTTGTTGGTCAACCTAGTGACTTATTCTGGAATGGGAGTAGATGCCACAATCAGAGAGAAAAAAGGATGGTGGAAGAATAAAAAATCCTGGTGTCAGGTATCAGGGCTGTGTGTGTTTCCTGACTTACTAAGCTAGTCAGATTAGTCAAAGCATCTTGTGGGTTTCAGCTTTTAAAGTCAGTATTTGAGGCAATCACTTGAGACCACTCCCCTTTTTAAAAGTTATTTTTGAATTTGGTTTCTTCTGTTTTTAATCTCTGAATTTTTGACTTCATAACTCTGTCTTCCTTTTTTGTAATATACTGTTCCATTTAGATTTTTTGTTCATTCTTTCTGGTACCTGGATCTTGGCTCTACCTTATATACTATATACTCTGGTTTTCTCCAGCCCCCTCTGTCACTCACACACACACACACACACACACACACACACACACACACTGGCAGCACCCTTATTCCCACAGTGCTGTTAAGTTTCTTGTTTCAGGTAGGGAGACCTCCTCCAGTCTCAATTGTAATGAACATAGTCTTCACCCTGGCCACAAAGCAGCAAGCAGTTGAGCTCTTTTGGCCACTTGACTGGGTAGAGGTGCAGGAATTTGTTTATGAGCTAATCAAGCTGAGGAAGAAAGGAAGAGGACAGTGTCAGCAGCAGTGTAGAGCTGAAGTACAAGAGGGTTAGAGTGAGACAGGGGTCCAGGTTATAGTCTGGACCAATCCTGAGAGCACATAATGTTGTAACTCAGAAGGCTCATTATTTGGTTAGGTTTTATGGGCAATGGGATAATTTCTAGGTCACATTGACTGATAATGCTGTGGGTTCTGATGGGCTTCCTACCTGGGTCAGCTGGGCTTGCAGCTGATGAACAGTAGTGACCCCGTTTATAGCACACTGGAGAATGCAAAGTCACATGACTTCTCAGGTGAGGGTGAGGCACACACACACACACACCCACCCACCCACACACACACACTCACACACCCCAACACAAAGGGAGCATAGTGCATGAAGGGAAAAATATTGTATGGTACCAAGAAAGGGACAAGTGACAAATGTAGCAAAAAGAACAACATTCTGAGAATAGCTACTATTAGTCCTCGCATAGAAAGAGCTTGTAAACCTCCTGTCACATACATAAAAAAAAAAAAGAAAGCGGTTAGGAATATAGGACTAAAATATCTGCTCAGCCATTCCTGGAAAGAGAATTATTGCAAACTCCCTAGTGAGGGGGTATTGGTAATAAATACAAAACTCATACACCTGGAGTGTAAATTTAATTCATAATTCAAATATAATTTAACCTAGCTAACATTTTATAAGTTTATCCACACAATGATCAAATTATTCTTAAAGAACTTTCTTGGATTTAAAAGCCCAATTAAAGCTTCCCATCCAGGTGTTGAGAGAAGCTTCCAATCATTTGATCAATAGATTAATGCCTCAAAAAATCTGACTTGTTCTTAATTAGGTTTTTTACATTCATCACTTCTCAGAGAGGAAAAACATGATGGAGACAATGAGAAGGGGACTATATGATCAGCACCCTAGAAATTATTTTTATTTATTTTTATTTTTTTTGTGAGTTGGAGTCTCACTCTGTTGCCCAGACTGGAGGGCAGTGGCACGCTCCCGGCCACCGCAGCCTCGACCTGCTGGGCTCCGGCAATCCTTCCGCCTCAGCCTTCCAAGTAGCTGGAACTACAGGCACGCGCTACCATGCCTGGCTAATTTTTTTGATTTATTGTAGAGATGAGGTCTCGCCAAGTTGCCCAGGTTGGTCTCGAACCCGCGGGCTCAGGCAATTCACTCACCTTGGCCTCCCAAAGCACAGGATTACAGTCTGAGTCACCAAGACCGGCCAAAACTTTTAACAACAAAATGTGGAGAGGTCAATTTTTCAGAGCGGGAAAAAGAATTAAAATAGATTAAAAAAAAATAAACTATTAATTCCCAATTTGACACATGGACAACAAGAGTAAGTTTTCATGGATCTACTCATAACATATTTCCCCTCATTTTTTGCATAGCAAGGAATGTTTTTAGTAGCACTATTATTCACTTATACAATAAATATGGATTCAATTAAACTATATTCATACTCATTCTGGCAAATTCTTGTTTTTAAACAATTGGGTTCACTGAGCAAGCTAATTTAATGCATTACTAACAAGAAAAAAGAATGGGCATTCTCTCCAGTTAAAAATACATGTGGATAGAATTTAAGCAAGCAAGCTTTCTCTGTGGAATACAAAAATATAACTGAGTATATATTTTAAACACATATATACAATGGAAGAAGTCAAACTAAATGCGTGTGTTTAACCTCTTCAACTTTTTGAATGCTGCATGTGGCAAGATTGGGTATGACAGTGAAGTAGCTAAGTTGAAAGTTTTCTCTTTGTATATGTTATTTTTACCCTTCTCTCTTCAAAATCTAAATGGAAACAGATGACTTCTTCAGAAGTATATAGCCATTACTCTTTAAAAGAAAATTGTCAATTCACAAAGATAAATCAAATGATTGAGTATACCAATAATCAATAATTAAACAATAAGACTTGGAAAATAAATTATGTTTCCTGATGAATGTTCTATCTGCTTTTTAGTCTTGTTTCACATATGATCATCCTTTGGAATAAAAATAGCTATAAACTAAGATGAAATAAGAGCAAAACTTAAGAGTGAACTATTGTATTTTTCCATTTGTATTCAACACATTTCCTTTTGGTGCAACAAAACAGTTTCTTATTAAAATAGAGATCAGCAGAGATTCTCTAATTATCATCTCTTATTTATGCCAAGTAGCTTAGGAAAATTAATTTTTTTTCTAATTGCCTTGATTTTCAAGAAAGATTTTGTGATAATTACTGTTTCTTCTAGAAATTTGTGTATCTTACTTATTATATGTTTATCCATATTGGGTAGGGTAGAAATAATGGACACATCATACCTTCTAAAAAAAAAAATCTCAGTTCTCATCTGGTATCTCAGCTTGATTATGTCACCAACGGTGCCCAGAAATCATTTTAGGCAAAATTATAAAATAGATAGTATTCTTTGGTCTTTCTGCCTACCTTTGGCATCTTTTTCTATCTCCTTTCTTCAGAGTCGACTGGATCTGCTAGGAAATGGTGTCATCTTTAAGTCAATTAAACATTAGATATGACCGGGCTCAGTGGCTCAGCCTGTAATCCCGCACTTTGGGAGGCCGAGTTGAGTGAATTGCCCGAGTTCACGGGTTTGAGACCCGCCTGGGCAACTTGGTGAGACCTCATCTCTACAATAAATAAATTTAAAAAATCAGCCGGGCGTGGTAGTGCCCGCCTGTGTTTCCAGCTACTTGGAAGGCTGAGGCGGAAGGATTGCTGGAGCCCAGCAGGTCGAGGCTGCGGTGGCCTGCAGCGTGCCACTGCACTCCAGTCTGGGCGACAGAGTGAGGCTCCAACTGAAAAAAAAAAAACAAACCATTAGGTACGTAAATGGCTATATCCTTCAAGAATTAATTACATTTGCATTTATTTTGATGAGAATAAAGCACATTTTATAGAATAATTTATAAGATTGAAATTCAGGCACTATGGATTGTGGATGGGGAATATTCTTGGTAAAGATGTCTCCTTATCATTCCAGTAAAAAAAAAAAAAAATCCGCTTTCATACTTAGGTCATCTGGTTTTTTTTGTTGTTGTTGTTTGTTTGTTTGTTTTTTTGAGTTGGAGTCTCACTCTGTTGCTCAGGCTGGAGCGCAGTAGCACACTCCTGGCCACCACAGCCTTGACCTGCTGGACTTAGGTGCTCCTACCTCCTCAGCCCTCCAAGCAGCTGGAACTACAGGCATGCACCACCATGCCCAGCTAATTTTTTGATTTATTGTAGAGACAAGGTCTTGCCAAGTTGCCCAGACTGGTCTCGAACCTGTGGACCCAGGCAATTCTCTCACCTTAGCCTCCCAAAGTGCTAGGATTATAGGCGTGAGTCACCACACCTGGCTTAAATCATCTCCTAAAGTTGTGTGTGTGTATCTGTGTATACATTTATGAGTGTGTATGAGAGAGAGAGATTTCTTATATCTGCCATAATTTTGAATATTACTTAAATAAAGCTATCATAACCAGATAAAAGTCTTTTAAAAGAGACTTTAACTGTCTCCCTCCTTTCCGCTCAGTCTCTCTGTTTATATATATGTGAAATACAAGTATATACATAGATATGGTATTGCATTGTATTTCATTCACCAGAAAATGCTTTAAAAATGCCAATCTGATTTATTTCTAAAAGCAAGAAATGGCAGCTGTAATTTATGAGGATTGACAACCAATGCCATTTAAACTAATGAGTAATAGGAATAGTTGACAGCTGTTCTTCAAGACTCAGATTTCCTACAGGGCACAAGAGTTTAGCAAACAAATGTTAGTGAACTATGGTCCTATGAAAGTCAATTTATGATTCCTGAAATTTTAGAATCTGTCAATACTTACCAGAATATACTTTATGAGCTGCATAACTTTCATTAGAAAAAAATTGTTAAAGAATATCTGAAGCTATAACTTTAGGACTAAACTTTTTGCCACTAGGAATATCAATTACTAAATACCAAACATCTTCCTCAGGGCTACTGGAGACATTAAATCAATATGTAAAATGCCAACAATATATTGTGCAATACAATCTCTGCACTGTCAAAGAGCATTCTCCAGAATATTCACACTGGCGAATGTTATAGTCTACCAAGTAAGCCACCATCCTAGCAAGCAGTGCGTCACCATCTATAAAAATTCAGAACTTGCTTAAATTTGGAAGCCTACCAACTATGACAAGGAAGTTACTATACCAGAAAAATGCAGACATTTAGAGGCATTTTTAAAATTTTTTCATCTATTTTCCAATAGCCCACATCACCAAATAAACTTTGGAGGAATAAAATCAGCAAGCAAGAGAGATCATATGATAAAGGTTAGCCCTCTAGAAATCCCAAAGAAGTCATTTTTCCCCCTCATATCTCACTTCATCCTTCTGATGCCCTCCTTATTCTGATACCCTTCTTTCTGACTTCTCAGATCCCCCAAGCATGCTTTGCCCTGCAATTTTTTATACTCCCTGCTCTTGCATAAAAACCAATCTTGTTCCTGTCCTATACAACTATTTATGGAAAGATATAGTTTCTTTCATTGACACACTTTTTTTACTAAGTAAATATACTGTAAAATCTATTAAGCAAATTATACCCCCCCAAATAACAATTATCTTTTAGGGAGTGGGACTCTCATAGTACACTTGGAATTTGCTCCCCTGAATGTCAACCAAAGTTTTTAAGAAGGTTGCATCATGGTTTGTGGAAGAAACTCCCCAGTTGTGGCAAACAGGTGAGTGGTTCTTCCACCATGACAGCACACATGCCTACACCTCACTGAGTATTCAGCAATTTTTGATCAAAAATGGCACGACCTCCATACCCCATCCTCCCTATTCACCTGATCTTGAACCGAGCAACATTTTTTGGTTGTTTGTTTCCCTGGATTAAAACAGATGTCAAAGGGATACACTTTGCCAATGTGAAAGAGGTGAAACAAAAAATGACAGAAGCACTAAAAGGTATCAACATTGACGAGTTCAAAAACTTTTGAACAGTGGAAAAAGCATTTTGATAATTGTATTGCATCAAATGGAGAGTACTTTGAAGGTGACTGAAGTTTTAAAATGTGAGATTAAATATACAGTTTTTTATAAATGAACTTCTGTTTTGTTTAGGTCTCCGCCTGTACATAATCACTGGAAAGTATTAAGAAATGATTACCCTTGCACATTTCTTCTGCTGTATACAGAGGGTGCCAGAAAATGTACACACATTTTAAGAAAGTTAAAAAAAAAACTTAATTAAAATAGAGTACTCAATAAGATGAATACAATTCACATCTGACTTTTGCAATTACAAGAGGTGCTCAAAGTGGTTACCATAAGCATCCAAACATTTCTGATTAAGGCAAACATCTCTTAAAATGCGTATATGGTTTTTGGCACCCCTGGTATATTGTCTCTTTTTCTCATACTCTATGTTGTAGCAATATTAGTCCATTTGAAGTTCACTGAAACTACTATTCCAAGAATCATCACCTTTCTCATGCTGTCTCTTCTGCCTGAATCCCCATTCCTTCCTTGTCCTACTGGAGAGTAACTGGTAGTGCACTAGTAAATGTTCAGTGGTTGATCCCAAACAAACAAATCCCGGATTTGTTGTACTTGCCAATTTTGGTGGTGTAAATACTCACATCAAGGCCAATTTCTAGCTACAAATGTGACCTTAGTAAATACTGAGAGTTGAGAAACTATGTGCACAACTCTTGAGAACTGGTGTGCTAGCTATATCACTGCAATGAACCACTATTCTTCATCCTTCTTTGAAGCCTTTCCCAATAACTCAAGACTGCTTCTTGCACATTTAATATTGCAAGTATCACATTCTATCATTTGTATTTCTTAACATACACATTACTTAGCTAGACTGTGCACTCTTTGATATAAAGGTCTGTGGTAATAAAAAGTATATTCAGTTATATTACATTTTAACTCATGAGTTTGTGTATTTCTCATAATTTTTTGCAGGTTTTCCTTTTGATATTCAAAATTATTCAACAAAGTTTTAAAATCTTCAAAGTATTTTCTAAGTTTCAGCTTCAGTCCTATTAAATTGTATCAAGCCAAAGGACTTTTGTTTATGCTTAAGTCAAGGTAATAAAGGAGGAAAGCATGACTTCTGAGAGCAAGCCTAACCACTGAAACAAGTGAGACATGGGATTTTGGAATGTGAGCTTTGGGCTGCTTTTCACTAATATGGGATTGTCTCCCAAAGAATCTATATTTTGGGTTATTTCAGTCTAAGAAAACAGTATTTACTTGTAATATAGTATTTTATAGTCAACTTTGCTGTGTTGAATTATTTCTACTTTTAAGTTATTAGGAGCTTCTTGACTGAAACCAATGTTTTTCTCAGAAAGGACTCCCTTACTGATTCATTTTTAAGTAATTATCTTCCTAAAATAGAACACATTTTTGAGGACAGAAATATTTGATAATTTCTCTAGTACTTAAAGAAGATACAGTGAAGACTTGCTTGCTACCTTAAGAAAGAGTGCACCTTCAGCATGTAGGCAGGCTGTTTCATTTTATCTAAAAAAGATAATCTAGCTATCTTTTTGAACTCTCAAATAATCACTGCAAGTACATATAATCCAAGTCATTTGTCCTTTCTAATCATATAGATCTTAGATAGTGTATTTGTTTTATTCAAAGACTATTTCTAAAAAGTAAATGCTCTCTCTCCTCTCTCTCTCTCTCTCTGTTTCTCTCTCTCTCTCTCTCTCTCTCTCTCTCTCTGTGTGTGTGTGTGTAGTCATAGATTCAAATACATCCAACAAATCATAATACAGTATAAACAGAGGAAATGATCTTCCTGTAAGGGCATAGGCATAAGGATGAATTAAACAAGTTATAACATGCTATGGTATAGAATGTTGTTTCAATATTTTGTGAAATTCCAAATTGAAACTCAAAGAGTAATTTCTCTTCTGGGAGGTAATAGTGATTATAAACGAAAGTCATGGGAGAGTTTTGCCAAAAAACTCTTACTTGGAAAATGCATTTATTTGGTGCTCATTTTACTTTTTGCTTATTTGCCTTTCAATGGTTTATGGAGAGATGCAAGAACTTAAGTAGATCATCTACATGTGATTCAGTAGGAGCAGATTTTTTTTTTAACTTACCACTGAGCCAACTCAAACTCTATTTCCAACTCAAAAGCAAACCCAAACAATATTTAACTTTTCTGGCTTAAATTACTTATTTAAAAAATAAGTTTAAATTGGCAGTGAAAATAATTGTATAAGCTGCTAGGGCAGAAACCTTAGAACAATGATATTTAAACTTAGATTATCAAGTACTTGATAAGACGGAAAATCATTGTAGAGGATTATTTTGATGATTTGTCATTTTGGAGTTATTTATTTATTTGCCATTGAAAAATGACTTACTCTCTCAGGCTCATATCTCAAAGAGAGCTTGAAACAAATTTGAAGAACTAATATTTTATTAGGCAAGAATCCCAAAAGTTGATAGGACAAGACTGTATAGTAGAACTTAGTGATGTCAACCACATATGTTTCTTAAGAAGTGGACTTAATAACTTTCTTAAAACTTTGTTTCCCTTAAGTGATGGGCCTTTTTACCTAGGAGTGAAATAATTATGTATGGTTCTGTACCACCACATTCTCTTAAAAATATATTGCATCAAGGTCATGATGTTAAAATTTAGAATTTTAAAAGTAAAAGAATGTGCTTTTAAATTTAATATCTCAGGGACATTGGATTCTTTCCACCCAAAACTTGGCTTACTGTTCCTCTCCACAGATGATTTTAATGGTTTGAATTGGTTATGGCTTTTCAAATTGTGAAGTAGCCAATAATTTAGCTTTGACAAGATTTTAAACAATTAGTTCTAACCAGCTCTAGTTAGTTTAAAAATCAGGCTTTAGAGTAAAAGAAGTAAGTATGCTTAGTTAATATTTCTTATTGGTCAGATATGCCTATATTTAAAAATATATTTAAAAATTTCAGAGATTTTAATTTGAGGGGAAACTCCTTATTTTGGTGAATAAAGTCTTAACAGAAGAGAAAATTCAAAATGGAGAGCAATCGTTTCAATACATGAACCCCTTCTATCCTCTTTTATATGCATACGAAAAATATGTTCATGATCTACCTGAGTTTTATAGTTTGCAATATAATTTTGAAGTCAGATGTCACTTGCAAATTGTGTGAAAGGAGGCAGAGCTAAAATGATGGCATGGGTTCCCTGACTTCATCCCACTCCAAAGTTTAGAGTCTTTTGAATTGCCTTGATTTAGACTTTGCAAAAGCCTTGGTGGCAGGTTGCCAGTTTCCATTAAACTCACACAATATTAGTCTTACTTGAGAGTTTTTGGATAGCTATTAAATAACTCAGCAGACAGAGGGACATAATGCCCATCTTGTATTGCCCAGACCAACAAGTGCACTCGAAGGCTGTTAAATGAGAAGCTGAAAAGGAGGCTGGGGACGCAGACTCCTAAGTACTTTCTCGTGGTTAAATATACGGTCTGTATGTGTGTCTTTTTGTAGGCAACTGTGCTGTGATCTATTACTCCTCTTTATTTATAAGATGATTCAAATTACCATTAGTAACAACATAGTCAAGGGAAGATGGTTTTGGAAGGGCATAGGCAATTTTTTAAAAGTCACTTTTGCCAAGTATTCTTTTTTTCCGCTTAGGAGTTTTTACCTTTGAGTGAATGTAGCAACAACAAAGAAAAGTACCCCATTTATCTGGGATTAAATTTAAACGCAGTGGGTTTTAAGAAGTGGATTACAACCAATCCAAAGCCTCTCAACTCTTCTGGATTTCTTTTTTAAATAAGAAATGTTGGTTTGACTTCTTAACAAGAGTCCACCTATCTATAAACTTTTAAATTTAATAAGTCTCAGAGTCGAGTTAAATGAATTCAGTCAATGCTCCATATTTGTAGGTTCCACATCTGTGGATTTTAACCAGGAATGGAAAATATATATATATATTTTTTAAATTACATTTGTACTGAACATGTACAGACTAATTTTCTTGTCATTATTTCCTAAACGATGCAGTGTATCATCTATTTATACAGCATAGTCATTGTATTAGGTATTATAAGTAATCTAGAGATGATTTAAAGTATACCTGAGGATATGAGTAGGCTATATGCAAATGCAACACCATTTAGTGTCAAGGAACTATCTGCAGATTTTGTTGTCCATGGGAGGTCCCAGAACCAATCTCCCATAGATACCGAGGGACAACTGTAGTACAGTCTCGGTAGTAATTTTGGAAGGAAGTGAAAACAGTAGACTGGGAACTGAATGATCTGCTACCATTATTGCCCTCTAAACTAGATACAAACTTTAACTTCAGTTTTTGGATCTGTCAAACGGGGAGGAGGTTGATTAATCATTTTCCATATTTCCTTCCTGCCACAAATTGTAAGTTTGAACCTGCATTGTACCCCAAATCTTTAAATTAAAAAAGAGACACTAACATTTGTCTAGAGACATTCAAATCAAGAGCTTTTTTGCAACTAATTTTAATAATGGAGGCGGAAAAACATAATGAAATAAGTATGATATTGGTGTTCCCACCTAATAACTTAATCATCTTCCTCCCAGATTCCATAATTATCCAGAAACATACAACTGTGATAGAGAGAAAACAGCAGCCTCATATATCAATTTACAGAATGTGAGACTTGTCAATTAACAGGTGCAAACTACAGGAAAGAAGCTGTCTGTCTTTGAACCACCAAGAATTTCCTATGTTCCTCTCTTTGTATAGTTGAAGATGGCGATCCAGTTGGGTATATATTATATATAGCACTCTGATAATTACCCCATTCATGTTTTGAAAGTTGCATCAGAACAAACTTCAAACAGGAGATACCAAACTGCACTAATAAAATCCTGTTAGAAAGTCCTAATTGGTTCTGGTGTAATCTTAATGTTCCAGATGCTAAGCAGAGAAAATAGAAATGTGGTAGATATGTGCAAACACGTGCTCTGAAAAGATGTATAATTTCTTTTTGCTCTTAATATAAAAACAATGGTGTCAATCAATTAAGTTTTGTACACAAAATGTATGAAATATTAACTCATTTTAAAATTATTTTACATATTCATTTATTAATTGAAACATTCAAATAATAGTTGGGCATCAACTATGTGCCAGATACTGAGTGCACTGAGATACAATGATAAATAAGATCCAGGGGTTTGCTGTAGAATTGAATAATACTGGATTGTATGTCCTTTGTTACAATGGAAAGTGTCAGCCGCCTATGACATAATTATAATCTGACAGAAAAACTAAGTATATATAATCAAGCAACTTCAGTGCATATCCACTCCACAGTGCTCTGCTACTATCAAAATTATACTCTCAAATGCGCCTAGCATATTTAAAAGATGAAAAATGCCTATGCACTAAAAATGATTCCAATTCATTCTGGATATTACTTCATGTAGAATTAGAATATGAAGATATTAACCAAGAGAATGAAAAATGAGTGTACCTGCATACAACTGTATGTTCTATTTTTCAGGCTTAACAGCTTAGCTGTAACATTTGTACATTAGCTAAATAACATCTCAAGGGGAGCTGGAGATAGAACCTTGATGTCTACTGATTGTACATGTGTGAGTTTGTGCTCTCAAAGGATGGTCCTTAAAAAATTCCCTGCTGGAAGCTATTGTGCATATTGTAAAAGGACCGTTGCTAAGTGCCAATTGAGCTGATACTGTATACTTGCCATTTAAAAAGAAGATTTCATACCACTTGATTATGTTAAATAGAAATGTTTGAAATTTATACAGAATTACATCAAAATGGCACAGTAGTTATACGTCTAAAGAGCTGCGACTACTCTATCCCATAACTAATGTCAATCCTTCTGGTAGATGGTTTAATGTAAGACTGTCACAGAATGTATTACAGGAGAAGTATAGAAAGCCTTGGAATAGTGAGACTATAAATATATATTGTAATAGAACCTAAACCCATATTTGCATTGAAATACAAACACACACACACACACACAAATGGAACCCTGACTGAATTTCAAGTACATGCATGTCTAGGTCAATTGAGTAAGTTTTTCAACATGCTTTTTAGAGACAAAATATCATGTTTGGTGCACAGGGTTCTTGTATAATGACATGTGTTACTTTTAACACATTATTCTGGAAATCTTGTCTCTTCAGAGACTTCTAATTTTCTGTCCACAACAGGGGAGCAGGCAAATTCTTGTCGCTTTCTCTATCAACCAATCATATTTTCAGTGGCCATGTGTTCTGTGTCCCCCAGTTGTAAAGTGTACATGACATAAATGCAATAATAAGCTGCCATATGTCAGAAAAATATGAAACTTGGAAAAAATAGACTAGACTTCACGACTCCACCTTCCTTTCCTCCAAGAGTCCCAGTGCAATTTTAAAAAGGGAATGAAACTATGATGTACATAATAAATAAAAAAGGAGGCAGATATGGACAAGAACGTTTGAGACTAGTTTGGAAAATAGAATGCAATTGGGAGGCAAAAACAGAAAGGAAGGAAATGCATAGTTCAAAACCCCAGGGATTGGCATAGACTTCCCAAGAATCTGGGAGAAATGCTAAACCTGGAGTCAGCAAAAAGAGTTTTATGGCATGTGAATTACACCTCAATCAAACTTAGTTTTTTTTTTTTTTTCAGAGAGAAGAAAAAAGAACATTAGTGGGTAATGAGGCAGCCATCAGGCCATGGGACCAGCAGAATCCCTTATTCCCTTCCCCTCCATGGAGGTCACTATTCAAGAGAAGCTCCCTTCCCACTCCCCTCGAAAACTGAAACAAACAAAAACAAACAAAAAATCCATCAACTGAGAAGAACTCCTTGAATGGTCATAAAGGTGGTTGGGGAGGGTGAAGTGAGCAGAATTTCATTTAGGTCCTTACCACTACAATGAAGAATTGAGAGAGGAGTAGAAGAGGCATCTGTCTGCTCAAGAAGCTAAACACGTCCACCTTCATGGAAAACCTTTTCTAATGTTGGTTTGGGGAGGTTTCCCCACCTACTAACGTGGCCAAACCTCACAAACGCTAACAAAGCCTACCCTTTTGGACTGGTTTGTCCAATAACAAAGGTACTGCATCCGGCACCCTTCTCCCTGCCCTGCCTCCAACTTCCATTCGAAGAAAGGGCTCTTTTAGAGAATGGATTGCTTATCTTTGGGGGAATGAATGCCAGCTTAATACACTAATCAACCTGACCTTCATTTACAAATATAAACCTACAACTCTGAGCCATCAGACATTTGATGAAACCCCAATGGCCTGAAAGAAAAGGGTGGCAAAGAACAAATAGAGGTGATGCAGGGATATAGTATCCTCAGATTCGCGACCGTGTCTCACAAGATGTTATAATGAAAGAATTAATCAGAGAACAAAATGAGTTCCTGGAAATTTAAAATATGGTGGCAAAATTTAAAAATAAAGTCATCAATTACTAAATTACTGAATAAACAACTTAATGAAAATATTTCCATACAAATGATTTGAATAACAAGCTTAAATAAATGTTTCAGAGCTTAGAGCATAAGACCAAAAAAAAAAAAAAAAAGAAAGTTAAAAGATATCTAGAACTTCTAAAAGGAGTTTTAGAATATATTACATACAGTTTTAGAAACAGAGGATAGGGACAAGAAACAGACGTGGAATATGGAATGAAAGAAAAATTATCATCATATCTCAGAATGACAAAAATTGAACTTAATAATATTTAGTGTTGGCAATTATATGGTAAGTAGGCAATACCACAAACTATTAGGAAGAATATAATCTCTGCTACTTCTTTAAGGAGAAATTGATTTATCCTTTAACCCAGCATATGACTTCTAAGAATTTTTCCAAGTAAGGACAGACGTATATTCCAGTATTCACTTTGGTGTAATTTTAATAACTAAAACGTAAAACAATGTATCTGTCTATCTATAATGGCAGTACATTTGTATAGTCATTTAAAAATGAAAAAGATTTTGATATGCTAATATAGATAAACATCAGATTTTGAAAGTTTGATGTCAACAAAAAAATTGGAGAAAAATTATAGGTTAAAAAAATAACATCCCTTGAAAACGGGAACAAGACAAGATTTCCCACTTTCACCTCTCCTGTTCAACATAGTGTTGGAAGTCCTAGCTAGAGCAATCAGACAAGAGGAGGAAATCAGGGGTATCCAAACAGGAAAAGAGGAAGTCAAGTTATCCCTCTTTGCTGACGATATGATCCTGTACCTTGAAAATACAAGAGAACCTGTCAAAAACCTCCTTGCAGTGATAAAGGACATTGGCAAAGTCTTAGGGTACAAATCAACATGCAAAAGACAGTCGTATTCTTATACACCAACAACAAACAGACAGAGAACCAAATAAAAACCACAGTCTCATTCACAATAGCAACAACAAAAAAATGAAATATCTCAGAATCTTCGTAACCAGAGGAGTAAGAGACCTTTACAATGAAAACCACAAAGCACTGCTCAAGTAAACCAAAGATGACACAGACAAATGAAAAAATATTCCATGCTCATGGATTGGAAGAATCAACATTGCTAAGATGTTCATTCTACTCCAAGGCTATCTACACATTTAATGCAGTACTCATTAAATCACCAACATCATTCTTCTCAGACCTGGACATAACAATACAGAAATTCATATGGAAACATAAATGACCATGAATAGCCAAAACAATCCACAACAAAAGAAACAAAATGGGAGATACCACACTCCCAGACTTTAAACTTTATTATAAAGCTACAATAATCTAAACAGCCTGGTATTGACACAAGAACAGGCATATAGACAAGTGGAACAGGATAGAGATTCCAGAATCAACACTTCAATCTCTCAACCAACTCATCTTTGACAAAACCTTCAACAACAACCACTGGGGAATGAGAACCTATTCAGTAAACGGTGCTGGGAAAACTGGCTGACTACAAGCAGAAGATTCAAACAAGACCCCTACCTATCACCATACACAAAAATCAACTCTAAATGGATCAAAAACCTAAATGTAAAACCTCAAACTATAAGAATCTTAGAAAATGCAGGAGACACCCTATGGAAATTGGAATTGGCAACCAATTCCTGATCAAAACTCC